>BQNB010055767.1:0-38963 GCA_026074375.1 Tanacetum coccineum
CAAAGACAACGATTCTACATTGACCGATTCTCATCTTAAGTGTCGTCCGAATCGAAGTCTTTTCATTGGTGGATTGAAGAGGAATGCAAGTATAACATCGCAGCTATGTATGGTATATCTCATTGGTGGTTTCAAAGACAACGATTCTACATTGACCAATTCTCATCTTAAGTGTCGTCTGAATCGAAGTCTTTTCAATGTATGGGTACAACTATATAAAGAAAATAGTCCTTCGTCGAGCTGATCTCAAAGAATATTTTATAGCAAAAAGGGACTTCCAAACACATGTAACCACAGTGACTTTGAAGATCTGTACTTGTTAAATCTTCAAGGTCACTTGAACCACCTATACCCGAAGGGACAAAACAGATTCTAACTAACGTGTTAACCTATGGCCAGAAACTTGGTTATCAGACACTGCATAGAAGACTTCCAGCTGGGAAAGGAGAGGTTACTAGACGCAGCTAAACCTCACCAAACCTCGATGGGAGGCCACTGGATTTGAGTTCAAGCATGACTACACAGTCATAGACTCTCCAAGGGCAGTTACATTCAGAGACAGATACGGGGTTCAGATGATCATGAGGTTCAATGAAATACACAAGTTCAGTGATGGCACTCTGCAACAGATAGATGAAGCGTTGGACTATCGAGTCAAGGAATTCCAGATCAACAGGACTAATCCAGGGATGAACACCAGATTTTGGACGAAGAAAGATGTTGACAGGAGCAAGGACTTCATGTTCGCTATCCAGAAACGGCTAAAGACACGACGTATCTTTCGAAATCTGGAGAGCTTTGTGGGTGGACGGATCCGAGAAGGCGACTACCGGTTACTGAAGAGAACCGAATGAGGGGTAGTGTAATATATATGTTGTTGTAAGATGTACATTATAATGTAGTGACTAAGACTGTAACTTAGGCTTGTATATTAAGTAACTATATATTTCACATTCGGATTATATAAACCTGACACACTTTCTCCCAAATTTTCCTAAACTTAAATCAATTGAGACCCAAAATCTCAACGGATTTGAAATTTTTGCTCGGGGGAGAAAATGTGATTTAATTATGAAAATCTGATATAAAATGTAATCTTTTAAACTCAAGTGTAGGCTCCTCCATATGTGCTAAACTGTTTTCGGAATATCGCATGCATATTATTAAGGGGGTGCGAATGGTATATGATGGCGATCAGAGAATCAAGTACCAAATCGACCGACCCGTATTTACTTATCGGAGTTATAAGGATGGTATGGTTAGGTACATGTTCCCATGATCCCGCCAGAGCCAGAGGGATCTACCCAGGGAGAATCCACTAGTTAGTGTAGAAGTCCTTAGGTATGATTACAAAAGGAGTTACGTAAGAGTAAGGGAATAATGCGGACTAAGATGGAGCTAGTACTAGAATAAACCCAACAAGGTACTAGTAATGAAGTCTTGGTAAGCACTGAAGGGGTTGAAGAATGAAAAAGAAATGTTAAGATAAAGGGTGAAAAGAAAGTAGCCCTCCTTAAACATTAGGCAGAAACCGGGTCACTACATATGCTGCCAGAATCACATGGTTGATTGCTGACATTGAAGATAAGTATCATGGACCCAGTGATACGCTGCACAACCCTCCCTAGCCACTCAAGATCCCTCAAAGGATTCTTGTTTCATTTCTCACGGAGATCAATACATTTCTATCATCTCTCTCACTCCGAGTTAGATGATATTGAAAAGGTGGCAGTCTGCTCCAGCCTTCGACTACTAAAACTCCAAAAAAATGAACTATGAGTCTAAAAGCCATAAGATCATCCACAAATCTCGTTAGGAAACTTATCCATATTGAGCTTGTTTCTCACACACTGTGACAACAAGTAAAGATTTTTAGAGTCCTTCGCATTATCCTCGTGGTATTGCCAGAAACATTGAGTGATACGAAAGTACTCACAATGAAGATGGAAATCCTTCTAGAGCCAACATCAAACAAGCTCTTGGTAGGTGACATGTGAGATCCACTATGGATTAAACTTGTGACAAATAGAAAGCAACGATGGTGCGATTCCTTGTGAATCAAACTTGTTCCAGGTTGTGAATTGACGAACCATTTTGGAAAACCTCGATGTGCTCAACATACTTAATTGTCTAGCCACATCGATTGTGAACCTATTTGTAAAACAATGAGGTTTCTAATGAAATTTGAATTTTATGGCTATCAAACCACTCTCGATGTGTCATAAAGACTTTCTCTAACGGGACACGTCGTATTGATATTTTCAAATCAAGTTTTCTCTTTATTTCGGTAAGATATGTAACTAACCATTCACTCTTATCGTGCTGTCTGCTTTGAGACGTTCCGATTAAGAGAAACGGCAAAGTATGGAGATTTTGATGGTACACATCAGATTGATCGTTTTACTTATACTGGAAATCCTGTCAAGGAGATTCTTCTTAAGTTGAATCTACCTGATCACAGGTCGGTCCTCACGGATCCGGAGGTTAATCCTACCAGACTCGGGCAAATGACAAAGCCATATTCGCCCACAAGCTTTGTTGCTAACTATTTTATTACAGGATCAAGCAAAGATGGAGATGGTGACACTCGATTCACAGTGGGAGTCAATTCCACTCCCAAGGTCCCACTTAATGTTTCCAAGTAAAGACATCATGACAACTAAATGACCTACAACACAGCTTCCGCAACTACTGAGAAGAGTTTCATGATCAAGTAAAGTCCTATGAGATGCGGGGTCTCACGAAGGGTCACCAAACTCACATGAAGGCAATGCTTTTCAAACAGGATGATTTAGAGATTTAAGATGAATGATGATCTCAAAGAAAGCTCAAAGATCGCACAAGTCTAAGAGACAAATCTCAAAGGTTCCACTACCATAATGTTCAACGATCTTAATGAATGAGAATCAAAGTCTACGAGCTACAGACAGAAGGTCGAAGAACTAGAATGCTATTATTTGAATTATATTTTATAGGGTGACCTCCCTTAGGGGGAGATTGTTAGGATTATGAAAAAGACTCGGTCACCCCCCGTGGTATTGTTTAGTTTTGCATAAGCTCGGTAGTCAGAAAGTAGCGTTATGACTTTCGGGTATTGGGCAGGGTCTTTTAGCCTTGTGTTTGGCTATATACCCCAAAGCCATAGAACTTACAAACACATGTATATAAACCCCTTTCCAGCCATGGGAAGGGGTTGGTTGTTCATTTTATGTTATCACTTGATCTTGCACTTTCTCTCTCTAGAAATATCACTTTCTCTCTCTAAGATTAAGTAGCCAACCCATCATCTCTTGCTTGTGTTATGATATCATGTATACTACAATGGTTTTAGACCTTAACCAACTTGAGAGGAGCCTTAATTAGTCAGACATAATATGTTTCTCAATTCATTTTTTAACGCAAAGAAACATAAGAAAAAAAAACATATTACAACTATAAAACAAAAATCACTGCTAGGAACAAGACCTAGATGACACAACAACCAAACTATCTCAATTCATATTTATAGAAAACCAGCAATAATCTATGATGAAAAGTAGACAAATGTCAAACAAATGCAAGAAACCAAAAGAAAATAAACATAGAAAATCCCAACTAAAATGCTAATGACATAATGCTAATATTGCCTCTTTGCCTTTAAAATAAAGCCGGAAAGGTTGCTATAAAGATTGATTGTCTATTTGTTCAATAATCCAACCATATGTCCAATCATTTGCCCTGAATAAATAACTCTTATACACCTTCTTTTGGCATGGGCGTCTTTATTCTCGTACTAAGCTCAATACAATTTAGATTTCTGCAAGTCGAAGCAACAGACTCCAATTATTTCCAAAAGATTATTTGTAAACACGAGGAATATAAGCTTTCTAGTTGTGGGTTGCCATGAGCAAAACAACATACACCTTTACCAGTGATAGCCTCACAACCCGCCAATTTCATACACTTTAGTTTCTTACAGCTGCTAGCAATTTGAGATAATGAAATATCCCTTACATTTATCAACCAAGACTGTTGGGTGTGCAAACCCAATCCCACATCGGTAAAATTATAATCTCAAAGTTAACATATAAGCTTGGTGGGCTACTCCTTCTATCACCAATTGGTTTTAGAATGGAACCTCAGTTGGGCTTATATGTTAGACTTGGTGAGATACTGGGCCTAAGATTTCCAACAATTGGTATCAGAGCCAGGTTGGGCCCAGTGGTGGTGTGGATGGTGTTCCCTCGGTTAGACCCCGGTTCGACGGTATTAGTGGATCCCGGTAAACCTTGTACCGAAAGGAAGCCGGTAAAAGGCGGAGTGTTCCGATGGTAAAGGTCGGCGGTATGAAAAAGGTGGGATCGTGGCTATAGTTGAAGGGGAGGCCCATGGTGCTTTGGGTTTGAGGGGAGGATTGTTGGGTGTGCAAACCCAATCCCACATCGGTAAAATTATAATCTCAAAGTTAACATATAAGCTTGGTGGGCTACTCCTTCTATCACCAATTGGTTTTAGAATGGAACCTCAGTTGGGCTTATATGTTAGACTTGGTGAGATACTGGGCCTAAGATTTCCAACAATTGGTATCAGAGCCAATGGTGGTGTGGATGGTGTTCCCTCGGTTAGACCCTGGTTCTACGGTATTAGTGGATCCCGATAAACCTTGTACCGAAAGGAAGCTGGTAAAAGGCGGAGTGTTCCGATGGTAAAGGTCGACGGTATGAAAAAGGTGGGATCGTGACTATAGTTGAAGGGGAGGCCCATGGTGCTTTGAGTTTGAGGGGAGGATTGTTGGGTGTGCAAACCCAATCCCACATCGGTAAAATTATAATCTTAAAGTTAACATATAAGCTTGGTGGGCTACTCCTTCTATCACCAATTGGTTTTAGAATGGAACCTTGGGCTTATATGTTAGACTTGGTGAGATACTGGGCCTAAGATTTCCAACAAAGACAAATCCAACACCTCAATATTTAGGATTTGTGATAGAGCCATAATCCCAGAAGTAGTTATTTAACCCCACACTTATATAAGCTCAAATGAGTTAGATTTACCATTTGTTTCAAGAGACCAATACCAATATCACTTATCTTATCACATCTATCCAAATAGAGTGTCCTCAAACTATTCTTCAAATCCCCTTTTGCCATATACTCCAATCCCACATCACTAATTAAACAACCCCTCAAAAACACACTTCGTAAGCTATTTGATTCTCTAATAGATTTTAGCTACTCGTCGGTGACTCTTGCACATCTACTCAAATTCAAAGATATCAAGTTTTTACATGATCTTACAAGGCAATCAACTCCAGCGTCGCCAACATGTAACCTACCATCTAAATCAACTTTCTTCAAATGGCTACAAGCTTTCGCCACAACACATAAACCATCATCATCAAAATCAAAGTCACTTATTTGAAAACAATCGAGCCCCAAGTATCGCAGATTAGGGCATGATCGAGCTAAGAGTTGCATGTAGGTGTTTGGCAGTGGCATACAACATGTAAATTTGACCAGTTTTGAGGATAAGGTTAAAATATCCTTCAGCAAATCTAGATACCAGATGTCCAACTTTCGTAGGCCAGTACATTCAACTCTCAAGACTTGCTTGGAAACTTGATAGAATGACTTTCGGTCACGAACATTGTGAATATTGTCGAATATGAATAGAAGCTCATCATCTCCAAGTGACTCCATTATTCCCTAGCAGGTTATCTAGCTTATCTGTTATCAAGATAACAAACGGATTTTATAAAACTCAAACTAATTATTAACCCTAAGAAATTAAAGAAAATTTTCCCCCTGCATAGATAAAATTGAGAAATCCATTAACTATTTCGCTTATATGCTTAAGTAGCTAGACCGACTCACTAACACATTAGCTTAGATTGGCCGGCCTACATCCTTAACTTGAAGGTACTTGGTTCGATCGCCAACTAGATATCTAGTACGTCTTTCATCTTTAATAAACAATTACTACCGCACAGTTGCTAATCATCCTACTATTAAGTGGTGTTTCAATTAGCTAAATTAATATCCGAGGGTGATTAGCTTAATATGCCCTAGTTGATACGTTGAGTTTCTTATAAGTGGTAAACAATAATCACGTTGAGTTTCAAATTTAAAACATACATCATTGTTTAACTCTCTAGTATGGTGTAAGTTTGTCAAAGAACTTCAATAGCTACATTTATACGCAAATAAGCTTTACAAGTAGAAACATTGTTAAACTATATACAATACTAAAACGCTGAAAATACTTGAATCATATGACTGTAATTTAATTGTTACCTCAATAGACAAACCCTCATTTTCTTCTCGAGTAACTTCTAGGGCTTTATTATATCCGGTAAAAGATTTCACTTTTAGTATAGATTGGTAATCTATTAGGCCCGCTTTCTTGTGAGTATTACGTGCCATTTATTTTTATCAGTAACACGCTTAGGCCCATCAAGTTGCACTCTAAATCAAAACATATTATTTCTTTCCAAAACACTATTACATGATATTATTTTGAATGACTTGTGTGAAATCAGCATGATATTTCTTCATTGCCTAAAGAATATTAAAGCATACGTGTTGGTATAGGATAATTATTTGGGAAGTAATTTAGTTACGTTAGTAGTCTTTATTGAATTAGGATTATATTTATCTTTTATTAAGTCAGTTTTCTTTTATTTTGGTAATTATATTTTAATTGGGTAAAGATTATATTTACCTTATTAGAGTCCTAATAGGTTTAGAATTAGTTTTTTATAAATAGCGTTCATTGTTTAGGTTTTTGTCCTTGTTATGTTTTGTTTGAATTGAATTAATGAAAAGAGTATGAGAAGAGTTTTCTCAAGTCTTGTGTTTTATCCTTGTTAGGTAATATTATCACCTTAGTTTGATAATTCGTTAATTATTGACGTCCGGCAATACGTGTATCCTAATTGCTTAAATCTGTAGCAACTCGCTATATCAGTTGGTATTCAGAGCCACGTTCTGTTTGGGTCTTAAAAAAACTGTTTTGTTGTTCACACAATTCTTTGCTCACCACCTAGTTACATAGTAATGTTTTTCTAGGAATGTTTTTATAGGAAGTGTAAGCAACCCATTATTTTACTTAAATCATGGTCCTTGATCTTAACGGGGAACAAGTTGACCGAGTCGAGCAAACTGAACAACACAATATGTTTCGGACACGTTGTATCGTGGAGCACACGATCTTTGATGTTGTTATCTATGGTGACAGCCATGAAAATTTTATCACACGAGATATTGTCCATCAGTTAAATTTACACATCGAAAAACTTCTATTACCATATAATATTGGCAAATTCAAGGTTACCGAATGTTGTAGTATTTCGTTTTCCATTGGAAAATACAAGGACAAGATGTTATTCGATATTGTTGACACAAATGCTTGTCACATTATTCTTGGGAAACCATGGGTGTACGATATTGTCGCAATGGTGGTAGGTTTATTCTAGTGCCATTAATGGAAAGCAACCATGTTTCAGAACCAAAGGGGGAGAATTCATTCAAGATGGGATATCAAGACTTTGAGAAAGAACGAAAAGATGAATTCTTAGTGAACTCAACTTTTACAACAACAATGATACAAGATGAAACATCGAATCAGATCTCCAAAAAGCTGAAATTGCTAGACGAAGTCTCACAAGCTCTTATTCCAGACGAACTACAACCAATATTATCTCCAATGCAAGATATTCCACTGCCGAATTTTCCAAGTCATAACATTGAAAAAGAGCACATGGTTCAGAATATGGAGGTTATACACGGTGTCAAGAAACATCATGTTGAGTTCGATAGTGAAGAGGATGATATGTTCAAGTTTCAACAAAATGTTCTATTCTTTCTAAGTGGAAACTCGAGGACGAGTTTTTTTTCAAGAAGGGGAGAATGAAGTAGTACATGTTGGTATGGGATAAGTATTTGGGAAGTATTTTAGTTACGTTAATAATCTTTAATGAATTAGGATTATATTTAGCATTTATTAAGTTAGTTTTCTTTTATTTAGTAATTATCTTTTAATTGGGTAAAGATTGTATTTACCTTATTAGAGCCCTAATAGGTTTAGCATTAGTTTCATATAAATAGCGTTCATTGTTTAGGTATCTTTTGTGTTATGTTTTGTTTGAATTGAATTAGTGAAAAGAGTCTAAGAAGAGTTTTCTCAAGTCTTGTGTTTTATCCTCGTCAGGTAAATGATATTATCGCTTTGTTTGATAATTTGTTAATTATTGACGTTCGACAATACGTGTATCCTAATTGCTTAAATATGTAGCAAATCGCTACATCAAATATAAACAACGGAAACACTAAAACAGAACCGAAAGATCAACAAGAAAGGATTCAAACTCACAGCGTACGTGAACAATAAATAATCTCAGCAAAGAGATCAGATGCCGTGAGGGTGAACAATATGGTTAAGTTATTTCCAAAGAGATCAAGCTGATACCATGAATGAAATACTTTGTCTCGCAATGAACAACCCAATTTAACAATTAAATTACGGATTACACGATGAACACACTTCTAGAACATCTGCCAAGGTCAAACTCCACCGAGAGAACACATGAAGCAAAACGTTTTGTATGACTTTTAACCAAGTTTAATCTGTACGACCCTTTTATCTCGTTCAACTTTTAACTATATGTTACTATACTTGTACCATCACTTACAAGATGTCACACCCCGCCAAGGCGGAAACGCGAGGCGTAAACAAGAATGGATATCATCACAACATATGGAGAATACTAAAATGAAAACTAAAGTAAAGCAAAGACACAAAGTGTCATAACAATACCCAAAACCTAATGGCGTCTTTATTAATGAGAAAGAGGTCTCGTCAATAAATGACATGCAAAACATAATCCAAACAATTCATGCAAACGCAATTATTCAAACATAAGGCATAAATAACTCCAAGCATCCTACGGTCTCTTCTAGCCAATTCGCTCTATCTTAGCACCATTAAGCTCACCTGAAAATGATGCTTAAAACGTCAACATAAAGTTGAGCGAGAATCATAGGTTTACGACATACAACAATATCCAAAATAAACTTTAAATTAGCTGCTGCAATTACCAAAACAATTCATGACAACAGATAACAACAACGGGACGGAACGTACGCACGATCCACAATCATATCAACTACATATGTGCGCTACATGGCCTCATATTAGCTCACGTAGTCTTACCACCGTCACACCTCATTTTGCATATTGGGATCCACAATACCAAACATATCATATCGCAACACAACGGGACGGAACATGCCCACAATCTAATACACATAACTACAACAAGCTTAAAAATTTTTTAACACGACAACAAGACAAGCATCATTCTCACCCCAAAATAACATGAGAAAAAGGGGCTATGAAACTCATCTTTGCTTAGCTTTCCAAAAGATTCCAACAAAAAGCTTCACAAACAACTAGCATAAATCTAACAACAAAATAACTCGTGTTACACGCTACTAAGCCAAAAGCTTAATGCACATATAAAAATCATATAATGGATGTCTAAGGTGTTTATTTACCCTCATGGGTCACCCCAACACCATGCCCGACATTAACCAATTTGTTTACACATTATTTCAAAGTCTTACAATTTATCCAAAAATGCAGAATTTTGACCTCACTTTACCATTTTCTAAACCAAACCTACTAAGCTTTATAAATTCTACCAAAAATCACAGGTTAAATACCATGAGTTTACTAACTCCAGGATTTTTCCACTAATTTATTTCCCTTCTTAAGTGCCTCAAATAAAATCAAACTTTTAACTACTCAGTTTCGGATCTGATCGCACACTAAAAAGTTTGGACCTAAAAACCATACTTAGACTCCAAATCAGAAGCTTTCATTTGGGTAATTTCTAATATACACACAGAACTAAACTCCTGTAGAAGGGATAAGCTAAATTCGAATTTTAAGTGGGAGTTTTATACCTCGTAATCTGACCTAAATATGACTCGTATTTACTGCTTTGACAACTTTTCTTGCAACCAACGTTTGAATGACTTCCCGACCTCAAAAACCTTCGAGGCCGGATGTTCTGGAAACTAGACTCTCTGAGATACGTAATAGACACCGGAAACTTGACAAAAGCTATTACCATCATTGAGATATCAGCCAAACAACATAACCCTAAATTCTGCCCCAATCTAAATCAAATTCTAACGTGAATTAAGTCTAACCAATTACACTCATAAGCTTCTAATTAAACCCTAATCATTATAACATGATTATTATATCATTAATTACAGATTTAATGAAACCCTAATTATCCACCATATTAATTATTACATGATTAAAGATTAATAACTAACAAAGATTAAGTTAAACTTACCTTAGAACTTGTTTTTTTCACAAAAGCAAAAACTCTAAATTTTTTTCTCCTTTTTTCTTCTTTGTTCGACCGGTTATACAAGGGGGGAGGGTTATGGGATTTTATTTTGTATTTATAGGCCCCCAACTAATTATAAATAAGATCTAATTAGTATTTGTTTCCTTTTAAAATTCTTTTTTATTTCTTTTTCCTCTAAAATTCATTTTTTACTATTCATTTATAAAAATATATATTTTTATTTATTTATTTATTAATTACTTAATTATTTGCTTTACCTTAAGTTTTTATAAAAACCTAAGCTTATTTGAGCATACCTTTTTGCGTAAACGCAATTTACTAGACCTTTAAAAATAATTAACTTTTCATTTTTATTAAACCTAACATTCCAAAAATAGAAATTTCATTTCTTCCTTATTCTAATTACTAGAACCTAATCTCATCATAATATTACTAACACATAAATACGTATACGTATAATTACTTACACAATTAACGCGAAACCGCTTCAATCACCAAAATCATTTCCTTGTCACCAAAAGTGAACGAAATGAATTCCACAAAATCCAACACAAATCCAATCCCAATGAGACGATCACGCTCAATGGATTGATTATCCAATCTCACATATCCCACACAAACACATATAAACACGTATAAACACATATAACACATAACCCATACATATAGAACAGATATTTAGGTCAACACTACGGTTTGACCAACCTGCTCAAGCCACGGTTGTCATAGTATCCCCACCTTGATAAAATCTCGTCCCGAGATTTAACTACTTGAGGCATTAGCACTATCGACAAACAACTGAGGACACTTAGATCTCATTTGATCCTTGCGTTCCCAAGTAAGCTCAGGACCACGCTTCGAATCCCAACGAACTTTCACTAATGCTATCATACTACGCTTTTACTCATGACCTCTCGGTCCACAACATCAACGGTTCCTTGACAAAACAAAGAGTCTTGTCAACCTTAATCTCGACTAACTTCTACAATCTGAATCCAACTGCTAATGAATTTGCTTACCCCCACAAGGGTGCAATTAGCAACACAACAACCCTAAACGAAAAGAAGCATCCCACTACATGAACCTCGCTCGTCATCGAGAAAACTCATCAAAACCCTTAAGTTGTTGTAACAACGTGTTTTATATCTTAACCTCGCAACTCATCAAACAAGAACTGTCTTGAAATTAAGATATAAGATGTTACAAAGCTCAACGTATCTAAAGAATCCACGCAAATTCAGGTTTACTCAAACTTTTAGCACCTCCCAATCCAATTTCCGATACTCAGCTCATAAGACAGAAATTCTCAACTGAACTATAGGCCCAATCCATGAAAGGATCTCAAATGGTCCTACATAACTCGGTTCTAACTTGTCTTTCTTTCCAAACGTACTACACCTCTCCAAGGTGAGACCTTCAACCACCCATAACCTACCAGCATTAATTCAAAAGTTTCCCACTACTACCAAGCTAACTCTTTCGACAATTTGGCTGCCTCAAGCCTTTCCTGTATTACCACTATCTTGTTGGTTGTTTCTTGTACCAAATTCGATCCATTCAACTCACTCTCTCCAGTTACGGCCCATAAAACAATAACTTACATTCCTTTCCATACCATGCTTCAAATGAAGCACATCCATACTCGAATGATAATCCCTACCTTAAGGAAAAACTCGTCTCACGAAAGTGAGTATTCCAATTACCTCTAAAATCTACCATACTTGTCCTAAGCATAGCTAGGAATAGGGTGACTTAGTCAGTTCATTGACTACATCCAAATCGCATCGTATCCACTACTCACACTTGGTAACTTGACAACAATATCCTTAGTTATCCTTTCCTACTTCTACTTGGGTAACTCAGGTTGTAGCAACAATCCTAAAGACCTTTGATACTCAATCATCGATTAGTTAACCTAAAACCACACAACATCGTATCTGCTCCAGGATGGATAGAATACTTTGTCGTATACGCCTCTTCAATAGCCAAGGTCCTTACATATCTCCAAATGGAGGTACGAACCTTGTCTAACCAATATGAACCAATCTTCATCTCTTTTCACACTCGTTGGTCCAAGCCACACAACATCTTATGTTGACGCGTTCTTTGCTTTGGACATCTTATCTTATACCACCAACATCCTTTTCTCAAACCTAGATTGGATCGTCGTACATCTATATCGAACTCATTCTTGGATTCACTCCTTCTTTCTACTCTACGGTACAACATCTATATTTGCCTTTCCTAGATGGTACTTGGCCTCAAAATCTAACTCACTAAATAACATCCATCCATCATCTTTGCCTCATGTTCAATCCTTCCGATTGAAAGTGTGTTGTAGACATTCATGATCCGTATAGATTACTCTCCATGTCTCGTTCACTTAATTCCTCTAGCATTATAAGGCAAAACCTACCATGTTAGTCATGCAACCCTTCATAAGAACCTTCAGTTGTCACGACGTACAAGCAATCACCTTCTCCCTTTTTCCAAGCATGCTTCCAAATCCTTGCTTCGTGTGTCATAATATACTATGAAATCGTCTGCTCCTTTCGGCAATGCCAGAATCGGCTTTATTACCCATTGTTTCCTTCCACATCTAGATTCGCTTCCTCTTTGCTCCCTTCCACGTTGTTGGAAAACTTCACTGTTAAATCTTCTTTCCTTTTGTGACTTTACGATCATCTTTACCGTGCGACTCATACTCCTCCTTACGACTTCGGGTTTTCGGTTGTAAAATATCGTCTGTTTTATATACGTTTAACTAGTTGTCTATATACGACCATGCACACCTCAAGATCATTAACTCACTTGAAAACGCTGGTGCATTGGTTACCAAAAGGCTAGCCAGTAAACTTCATGTGTCCATTAGCATCCTAAAAAAACAGTCTTGGCTACGTATCCCGCGTGCACCCTCTACTTGATGTCATATCACATCATGAACCTTTTTATATCTCACTCTTCTCGAGATAATCTAGTGCACATTCTAAAACTACCACCTTTTCTTCCTACCAAGCAATACAAATTGCTTCCACACCACATGTTTACCATTCGAACCAAGAGGTATTTGGTTATAAGGCATGTGATATTGCGTGAGGACACACAATCGTTTAGTTTGGGGAATTTTGATAAGTGTAGAATACACATATCCGTTTGTACCTAAAATAACCCAATTAAACCCAAAACAGACCAAAAATGGCAAAAATATGCTTGTATTTGTGTTTTGTGTGTGCAGGTACGGATATATCAAAAATCACAAGAAAACAGTCAAAAACGGGCAAGCACGGACACGAGAATCAGAAGAGTACAAAGCCGAAGCCAGAAAAGTCAAGCCTCAGTCAAAATCAGCCAAGAAAAATCAAAGTCAGTCAAAGATGGTCAAACTAAGTCAAACACAAAAGGACAAATCCTCAAAATGTTTCACTTTGGTCCCTCAACTCTCACAAAAGTCCAAAAATGTCCCCTCCTCCCTTATTGGGCCCAGGAAAGCTTAATGGGCCTCTATAAACCTAGGAAACCCTATCCGGATCCCAAAAGCCCAATTCATAAGCCCATTACTAGCCCACTTCCCTTTTTAATAAACCACAAGGGTTAAACTTGCAATTTTCGAAAGTTATTTATAACTAGAAAATGGAGAAAAGAAAGTGAGGGGCGAATTGTGTCAACTCTCCAAAGTTCAAACTGATTTACCCCAATTCAGTTATAAAAAGGGCGGGTAAATCCAAACACTATTCACCCATCGTCCTCATTTACCCACGAGTCAAATCAAAGGGCATTCCACAATTGAAGGTTCAAATGAGTAATTCAAGGGTTCAAGTACAAGATGGCAGGGTCATTACATCATCAAAAGCTCTGATTGGTCCAACCCACTTGAGGAATGCCACGTTGGATGTGAGGAAGCACAAGAGGAATGAGTATTTACACTAGATTCTCTCACAAAACAAGCACAAGCTGTCACATCAAGGAATGACAGCTTGGCAATCCTTGAGTGTCCACACTTGATCCAACGACTTACAATAGCTCCTCCAATGATTGGGAAATGAATGGCAGAGATTGAAGGATTGGAGAGCAAGGCAAGAGGGCTAGAATCTTCCCTAGCTGGCTATAAATAGAGCCTCACCTCTCACACACACGCTATCTAGTTTTTTAGTAATTTTTAGTCTAGCTTAATTTCGTATTTTTACTTAAATGTAATTTTCCTTAAATGTTTTGTAATCTCCTTTTTAAGCAATGTAATCAGTTTCTTCTATTAATGAAATTCAGTTTTAAAGCTTTTTAAATCTCACTCTTAAGCTCTCATTTAAATTCTCAAAGATTAAGCTATTTCTCATAAGCCTGTCATAGGCTCATTTAAGCTCTTGTGAGTCTATAAGCTTACAATTGAGCTAAATTGGATCTTATTATACTCAAATTGTTAAACCAGCCTAAAGTTCTTTGTCTTATTTTGATTATAAGCTTTTGGAAGGGGAGCTTAAAATGGATGAGCTCCCAAGGACTTAAACTAGCTTATTCACATGAATAAGCTAGAGCTTGTAGCTGATAATTGAGTTTGTGCTTCTGTTTAGCTGAAGCTAAAGTAAGTTTTCATTTACATTCTTATGTCCTTTAAAATTTAGTTCAATATTAGTTCATTAGTTAGATCTGCTTATTTGCTTATTCTATCTGCTTATTAGTGCTTTCATTGTGCTTATTAGTTAGTAATTTACACCTGTTTTTAGCTTATTAGTTATAAATCTTAGTTTCCTTCATTTTTGTCTTAAAAAGTTATAAAAATTCAAAAAAGTAGAAAATAGAGTAGATCTTTGATTATTGCTTATTTAGTTGATTAATCATGTTTATTAAGTTAGTTATAAGCTAGATTTCATCTAGTATTCAAGTCTTGTTAATTAGTTTTCAACTCATAAGCTCTTTTGAATCTGTCCTTAGTATTAAGGGGTGTTTGGTTAAGGGATTTTTATCATCAAAAGTCATTAGAAATTTATGTTATCAATGTGGACAGTTGAGTTTTCTTAGATTATCAAGTTTTAAACAAGTTTTGAAGTTTAGTTTTAATTTTAAATCATTTAGTGGCTTAATATGCATGTTCCTGCATATTGGTTTTGTGGCATTGCCATTTGAACTAGCAGTACTTGCCATTTGAACCAGCAGTACTAACAACAGTTAGTACTGCTGATTTTCTCTTTACCATTTAAGCCTGTCCAATTAGTTTTTAAGCCTTTAAATTCAGTTGGATTTTAGTTTTCACATAGCTTGATATAGATTGGAGCTTATTCTTCATTTTCTAGCTTAATTAAAAATAAGCCTACAGTCCCCCTCAGGAACTGTTTGATATAAAGCTACCAGTACTAACTTCTATGTTAGTACTGTTGGGCTTATTTAGTTTTATTTTAGCTTATCATGTTTTCTTTTTTGCTTATTTTTAGCTTCTATTTGCTTAGTAGATTAGATTTGGTTAGTTACATCTTAAATTGTTAGTAGTTAGCTTAATTTAGCTTATTTGCTTTCATAAAATTACTAAAAAGTCAAAAACAGTAGGTTTAAGATTTAGGTTTTAAATTTTAAACTTTAGCTTAAAGTATGTGATTTTATGAATTGGATTGATTGTCCACAAGTAGCTTAGCTAGTTTGCAAAAGCTTAAAGTCTGAGATAGTTTATTGAGAATTTGAGCTTATTTAGTTTTTGAGTTGTTTGAGTTGTTCTTGAGTTTAGTTCTTTCATTATCCATTTCAGTTGGTTTAAGATGTTCCTAGGTCAATTAGCTTTTCATTTCTAGGTAGTACACATCATAAGCTTTCTAGAACAGTTTTTAGTTTTCAACTTTCTTTGCTCATGTAGTTTTTTAGGTTAATATAGATAGCTTAGGACTTATTTTAGTTTAAAAAGTTAATTTGCTTATCTGAATTAGGTCTGTATTATTGCTTATTTAGTCTATTAAAGATAGCAGTATTAAGTTCAAAGATGGCAGTACTAACTTAAAAGTTAGTACTGCTGTGTTTATTTAAGCATTTTTCCTTTATTATTTTTGCTTTCCTCTTTTTAATTTAGCTTATGGATTGTTTTATGCTTATTTCTAGTCTAGACTAGTTTATTAAGTTAGTCTTTGCTTATTTAGTTTATGTTCTCAGCTTATTAAGGTAGTTAGTGAAGCAGCATTAAAAGTTTAAAGCTAACAGTTCTAACTACAAGTTAGTACTGCTAGGCTTACTCAAGCTTAGGTTATAGCTAGCAGTACTAAAATTCAAGTTAGTACTGCTTAGCGTTTAAAGTTCCCGTTTTGCGGTTTTTAGTTAAAATTTAAATTCCCGTTGTTTGATTTCATTTATCATTTGCTTATTCTAATTCGTAAAAGTAGAAAATCAAATCAATCTTTTCTCTCATTCAAATCATAACCCGAATTAAAACGTGGTTTCAATTTCATAAGTCGTTGGGGAAACGACCCGGGTGAGCATACTTCCTGGTTAAATATACGTATTATATATTATACTATATATATTTTGAAGGATTTCCTTTTCACCTTTGTCCTCAAGGGTAAATTGGTAATTTTCCATCGTATTATATATTTTAATATTTTTACGTGTATTAAAAACACACATCAGTACTCCTACGAGACCTCGTATCCTCTTTAGTTCGTTTTCTCCATGAACCTTAAGCACTCTCCAAATTACCAAGGCATTTTAACTACCTTCTCGTGGCATACCATCTCAGCCTTATGTCTCAACAACCAATTCTCTCCTACGACTACATCAACACTCTCATAACTAAGAGGTACTAAATCAAAAGTAAAACGAGAACTCTCTAATTCCAACTTGGGATCGCGAATAATTCCATTCGCTTCGCTACTATCAATCGCACCACCCAGAAGATACGTCCTAACACCAACTCTAGCACCACGCCATGAGGAAATTTCAAACTTCACATGCACCAATTGGTATGGACCCAAAAATCACACGATTCCAAAAAGAAAAAAAATCAACCGAATGTAAACGTCGACAAGAAGAACGAACCTCCGACCTAACAAACACATCAACGATTTCTAGAAACACCCCCAACGAATAATACCACGTACCACGACCCATTAATTAAAAGATTAAGAACCTTTGTACCAAAACCGATTTTTACCCAAGGAAACTTTCCCTCATAACCTTATACCAATCATTTTAAAACAATAGAATCACCTTAGTTAATAATGCAAATAATTTTAAGTGTAAAAATAAATTTAAATAAAATTTTCATAAACTTATTTTAATTATGGTTTTCATAAAAGAAATCAAAAGATGATTTTGAAAAAAAATGTGTTGCATTTTATTTATATAATTCATTTTTAAAAGAAGTTTTTAACACCTGCACAATATGGTATCGACTACAACAAACTTACTTTCAAATGGAATTTACGACTCACAACAAAAACATCTAGCAAAATAGACTCCAAAATACCTTAAGAATTATTAATTTACTTGAAAACGAACATGACAAGAACTCTTGCAAACCAAACAAACCATAAGGACTCATCCATACCAACGGTCTTAGAACCAAACCAAAAAGTATCGTCACCTTTAGACAAAGGAAAACAATCAAAACGCCAAACGGAGAACATAGAACACCAGTTCTATGATAACACCCTAGAATACCAACACGAGCGTTGGATATCTCAACGAACAACGAGCTAACGAACCAACTTAAGAATCGCGACGACAATACCAACAAGTATCCGATGTATCCGCAAACGATAAATGAAAGGGAACCTTACCATCTACGCAACCCAACCTAATATAATCGCCCGATCGGTTAAGAGAGGAATTCTCTAACCACATAACCATCCTCAATAGGATCTCACATCACATCTACACTACAATCTATACAATTATCTAGACTTACATCCTTACATAATACATACAAGCAACATTGATCAATGCAATCAAATTCACAAGTCCACGTGTGTGTTGCCTTTATAATTATGTTCGCGACCATAATTATAATTGCACCTTTTTTCACACGTGTACTTACTTCCAAGACCACACATCTCAATGATAACACACATCTACCACATAGCACTTAATAATAATCTAAATATAACTTAAACATGATAATCCATCTAACGAACCATAAAATCCCAATCGACCAAACAAAACAGAAGTCACATCGTGACCCAAAATATAAAAGCAATCTCGATTATAGTAACGCGTCGAGGTAGAAAACGAAATAAACTTATGTTGGGCCTTGTTTGGATTTGACTTTTCTCTCTCAAAAGTCACCCAACTCTGCGGGTCCAGTGAGGTAAACAATCTCCCAACGATATCTCCTAGGGGTAGGGGAAGACATGACTAAAACAATAACAAAGGGGTATATACTATTAGATCCCCATAATGAAAAAGTATATATTTCATATTATATAGTAGTAATTCAAAATAGAAAGAATTTCAAAGCTTTTAGGTAGCGGGAACATACGGTATATACGTACACAAACACTTATGCCCTAAAATGCAACTATATGAGGGACCCTTAAGCTATAGTCTAGGCTCAACCACCTAGTTCTCTATAACCAAAGGCTCTGATACCAATCTGTCATACCCCGCCAAGGCGGAAACGCGAGGCGTAAACAAGAATGGATATCATCACAACACATGGTGTCTATATAGAGAATACTAAAATAAAAACTAAAGTAAAGCAAAGACACAAAGTGTCATAACAATACCCAAAACCTAATGGTGTCTTTATTAATGAGAAAGAGGTCTCGTCAATAAATGACATGCAAAACATAATCCAAACAATTCATGCAAACGCAATTATTCAAACAGAAAGCATAAATAACTCCAAGCATCCTACGGTCTCTTCTAGCCACTTCGCTCTATCTTAGCACCATTAAGCTCACCTGAAAATGATGCTTAAAAAGTCAACATAAAGTTGAGCGAGAATCATACCAAACATATCATATCACAACACAACAGGACAGAACGTGCCCACGATCCAATACACATAACTACAACAAGCTTAAAAACATTTTAACACGACAACAAGATAAGCATCATTCTCACCCCAAAATAACATGAGAAAAAGGGACTATGAAACTCACCTTTGCTTAGCTTTCCAAAAGATTCCAACAAAAAGCTTCACAAACAACTAGCACAAATCTAACAACAAAATAACTCATGTTACACGCTACTAAGCCAAAAGCTTAATGCACATGTAACAATCATATGATGGATGTCTAAGGTGTTTAGTTACCCTCATGGGTCATCCTGACACCATGTCCGACATTAACCAATTCGTTTACACATTATTTCAAACTCTTACAATTTACCCGAAAACTCAGAATTTTGATCTCACTTTACCATTTTCTAAACCAAACCTACTAAGCTTTATAAATTCTACCAAAACTCACAAGTTAAATACCATGAGTCTACTAACTCCATGATTTTTCCACTAATTTATTTCCCTTCTTAAGTGCCTCAAATAAAATCAAACTTTTAACTACCTAGTTTTGGATCTGATCGCACACTAAAAAGTTTGGACCAAAAAACCATACGTAGACTCCAAATCAGAAGCTCTACTTTGGGGTATTTCTAATAGACACATAGAACTAAACTCCTCTATAAGGGCTAAGCTAAATTAAAAGTTTAAGTGGGGGTTTTATACCTCGTAATCTGACCTAAATCTGACTCGTATTTACTGCTTTGACAACTTTTCTTGCAACCAACGTTTGAATAACTTCCCGACCTCAAAAACCTTCGAGGACAGATGTTATGGAAACTAGACTCTCTAAGCTACGTTATAAACACCGGAAACTTGACAAAAGCTATTACCATTATTGAGATATCAGCCAAACAACATAGCCCTAAATTATGCCCCAATCTAAATCAAATTCTAACGCGAATTAAGTCTAACCAATTACACCCATAAGCTTCTAATTAAACCCTAATCATTATAACATGATTATTATATCATTAATTACAGATTTAATGAAACCCTAATTATCCACCATATTAATTATTACATGATGAAATATTAATAATTAACAAAGATTAAGTAAAACTTACCTTAGAACTTGTTTTTTTCACAAAAGCAAAAACTCTAAAAAAAATTCTCCTCTTTTCTTCTTTGTTCGACCGGTTATACAAGGGGGGAGGGTTATGGGATTTTATTTTGTATTTATAGACCCTCAACTAATTATAGATAAGATCTAATTAGTATTTGTTTCCTTTTAAAATTTCTTTTTTATTTCTTTTTCCTCTAAAATTCGTTTTTTACTATTCTTGTATAAAAAAAATATTTATTTATTTATTTATTAATTACTTAATTATTTGCTTTACCTTAAGTTTTTATAAAAACCTAAGCTTATTTGAGCATACCTTTTTGCGTAAACGCAATTTACTAGACCTTTAAAAATAATTAACTTTTCATTTTTATTAAACCTAACATTCCAAAAATAGAAATTTCATTTCTTCCTTATTCTAACTACTAGAACCTAATCTCATCCTAATATTACTAACACATAAATACGTATACATATAATTACTTACACAATTAACGCGAAACCGCTTCAATTACCAAAATCATTTCCTTGTCACCAAAAGTGAACGAAATGAATTCCACAAAATCCAACACAAATCCAATCCCAATGAGACGATCACGCTCAATGGATTGATTATCCAATCGCACATATCCCACACAAACACATATAAACACGTATAAACACATATAACACATAACTCATACATATAGAACATATATTTAGGTCAACACTACGGTTTAACCAACCTGCTCAAGCCACGATTGTCACACATGAGATATATAGTAAAATTCTTTATCCACTAATCACAAGAATGCAATGACTAGTGATAATGCCACTCGAGTTACACTAAAAACAAAATAATATGAAAGTAGTTAAATGTTGAATTGTGGAGGTTAAGAATTCCTGGAGACTGTTGTAGGCTCTGAGCAAAGGCTCTAAAATTTAGGATCCGACTGGCGGTCAGAGGCTCCCTCCTCGCTAGGCAGAAACTAAAAGATGGGCTCGACCCATATGTAGTTAGTCTGGAATTTAAGCTATAATCTTGGGGAGCAAGTTAGGATTAGGGTTTCCGCCTCTATAAATACCTTTCATATGTAATTGTAAACCTGTGTGCTAGTGTACCTATACATGTGTGTAAGTATTAGGGTTAGTACCCCGTGCAGGTTGCACGGAGCTCGAGCAGTTTAGCTTGGAGCCTAATAATATTCTCTCTCGTTAAAGAGTGGACTGACCACAATCACCTAGATCATGCGAACCACTATAAATTATTGTGTCGTATTGTTCTTGTGTTTCTTATGATCTTGTAGCTTCTGGTTATGCTAAGTTTATCGTACGATGGTGGTTACACGAGGTGTTCGTGTGTTTGATTATGTATGCTTACATGCAGGGGCGGAGCCACCTTGTAGGTAGTGGGGGGAAAGGCCCCCCATAAAGCTTCACCGGAATATTTAAGTTAGTAGTGAAAATGGTTAAATTAGTTGCAAAAATTAGTAGTGCCCTTAACATGGAAAGCAAAGTGCCCTCTACAAGAGAGAAGATATCTTCAGTTCGATCTTTATATTTTTTTTGAAATCGTAAACTAAAAGAGGAAGTGAGAGACTGGTAAGAAAGGTTGAAGTAAAAAAGAAAAGAGAAGATGAAGACAAAAAGATATTAGGAAGTGGGTTATATTAAAGATATTGTCTACTGCGTAATTAATTCATATTTGGTTTTAGTTTGTTATTTTAGTTTTTAAATAATAAATGCTTTATTTTTAGTTTAGATGTGTCACTGTTTTGTCAAAATAGCCCTACGAAACGACAAGTTATAAATAGGCGCTCTTGTTTTAGTTCAAAAACAAAGTTATAAATTTTATGTTTAAGTTCTCTCCTTCGAAAAGGATTCACATCCATCTTATACAAGTTTATAAATCTTTAATTTATATAAGAAATTTATGAAGATCTAATTAATTTGATACTACAAGTTTAACCGCTTTTAGCTTAACTTTCGTTTATATTTAGTTATGTGTTTATATCTAATAACTAATTTTAGACCGCATGTAACTTAAGAAAATTGCATTATCAATGTGGTGTCATTTTTGATACATCGTAACACATCTTTAGTTAACGTTAGTTGCATAAAAGAAGTATTACTTTGTGTATAATTAAAGCGAACCGACCCAACCCAACATATTTTGAATTTTACTATTATTTTCTTAACCCTTATGGCATCAATATTTTCGCTCGTTGCCCCCTTTGAGTTGATTTTCTGGCTCCGCCACTGCTTACATTACAAGTGGTAACTCAGTTAGAGATAATCGAAGCTTGTGTAGGGCTGTGTTGAGATCGTTTTCCCTCGACGTTAAACTTATCAAACAACAATAAGTAGCCATATCATATATGCTGTTGGAATTTAACACGCATATAACCATTTATACCCACGAGTATCGCAGCGGAATGGATCGAGTATAACTTGATGATTAACACACAATAATGAATACAAGCAAACTAACCTCTTGATGATTCGAATGCTATGGAAACAAAATGACTAAGATGTCACCTCTATGAGTGCTCACACAAACACGTCCAACGAGTTCGCCAGGAATGCTAGCCGTACTTCACGTATACCCAAACACCTCGTGTAATAGTCTGACCCCGGAAACCAGTACCAAAACAGACCAATAAACCCATATCCAAGAATATGAACACAAAACCTAGTTATGTATGAGATCTTATTCACCTGAGATCCAAAACATAATTTTGTCTGACATTAGACAACACTACGTCTGATCTGTTTCCTTGTTTTGTCCGAGAACGATTAGAACCTTCACCAAAGGAGTTTTTGATCGAAATCATGCTTCAGAACCTGTAAACCTTGAACCCTAGGCTTCCTGTAGATGCTATGGGATCAATGAGACTTGCTAATCACCTTGGATCTAATCGAAAACAATTGATAAGCAATGGGAATAAGCCGAAAACTAAAGAACCCTAATTAGGGTTGAAGAGCTCAGCTAGATTTTGGAGAAGGAGAAGATTGGCAGATTTTGGGAGTGTGTTTAGATGTATGGGACAAGTTTCAGAGGTAGGGGTGAGGGGTTTATATACCCCTCAAACCCTAGCAATGATAAGGCTTAAACACACTCCTAAACTTATCACAGTTCTTCCTCTCTTCTTTTTATCCCCTAGAAACGAACCTAGACACTCTCCATGAACCTTATAGCCGACCACATCTCTTAGGACACCTATAGGTTCTTGTCTTGGTTGTTTTTGGTCAGAATGGTTTACATTTAGAAGCATACGTGAACTTTAAACGTACTCTATGTGTTTAACGTGTGTGCCCCCAATAGGCTCACACATTTCTAGCCATATTCGAGCTAGTCCAACCACCATAACCCAACAACTCCCACTTGGGAGTTGGAGTAGCAGATAGCCCAAATACTTAACGACGAAAACATCTAGCAACACTCACATTCGTTGTTTAAACTAGAAATGTCTGAGATCAAGTTTCAAAAATATTCTCAGTAGCATGGTTATGTATCTCTTCCTATAATCATCCCTTTGTTACAGATACCATTAAACCATGGATATAGATCCTAACTCATTCCATATAGTTTAACCATTTAGATTCTCGTTATAGAAGTTAATTCAGATATACCAAATGTAATCAAGGATCATCTTGCATTACTCTTTGGGTTCGGCCGAACAATTATCTGATTAATTCTGGAAAGGCGCCAATGGTATCATTCTGCACTTATCAAGTGAAGGAACAAATTATTTGTTGAATACAAGTGTTGTGAATGCTGCTTCACATCACTTCCAATAATATCCTTTATAACTATCCTTTTTAGGTTAGCATTTGACTTAGAATTAAAAAGTGATATCCACACATACCATAACTTGTTTGTATTCTTAAGTCTAAGGATGACTTAACTAACCATTTTCGAAATCTTACTCATGACTACGGATCCAAAAGTAATATTCGAAGGTTGGGGTGTCCAATATGCATCCCTTATGAATAACATATGAGTTTGGCGGGAAACCTCCCACTTATTCAAAGAATATAACCAATACTCACATTTGTTTTGTGTAACAATACTCCCATACTGTTAACCAACAATGGACATATTTAGAATGATAAATCATTCATGAATTAAACATGAAAATATAGGACAACAATTATTATATGAATGAAGAACAAACACCAAGTATCTTTATTCAACAAAAAAGAATAATGTCTTACAATCCCAATTATCCAAATACTAAAAACAGATATGCATAAGACTAATTTAGTAAGTTGAAATCCAATGTATCCAACATGCTCAACTCGTTCTGTATAAGAAAGCTAAATAGTCATCTAAGTAAACTTTCTAAATACTTGTTTTAAATTCCTAAATTGTGCAGAATTTGAATGATACGATGAGTGTCTTGTTGTTCATGTGCATACTATTGCAAGAGTCATAGTATGAAACAAGGTAATAGTACCTTAATAGGGTATTTAATGTCAACAACATACCTATCTCAGACAGTCATCTTTATAGTTTCTTAAAATGTAAAGTATTCTCATTCTTTAATGTGTAATGCAACAATGCTCTTGGTTGAGCATATCTAGTTAGCAGATTTATCTTAAATGATGAAATCCAACTTAACTAGGATTGATAATCCTCTAGCATCAGTGTATACAAACAACACTATGCCTTATATAATTCGTAAACATTTTGTTTTAACAGTCATCTAAATCACTCTCAATTAGATACTGTTGTTGTTAGCTCATCTTGCTCTTGTGCAAAAAAACAACCAGTCTTATACACAATATAATATATATACATGATGAATCCTTTGTTTATAAACACAAGGTTTCTTTCCATTTATTAAATTATTTCAAGTGAAATATATCTTTTAAGAATTGCTTCAATGATATATTGCATTGTGTTAGACTTAATTTTTGCATATGTTCATTTCAATAAACATTTATTCCAATATCGTTTGTTTTATTTCCTAAATTCTCAAGTAAAGTTTCAATCCAATCTCAAGGATTAACATCTAGCTTTGATGGAATGATGCTTTCAATATGTTATACAACATAAGAATTTTAGAAAATAAACATAGTGCTCCCACTTAATGTCAGGGGTACTCAAGAGTTATCTTAATTTAATCAGAAATCATATTGTAATTACACTTAAGATCTCAGCTACTAGATGCATGATCTAATACACACTTGGATTCTTTTATCTTGTATACTTTATAAAGATTATATGGACTCGCAAACCTTTTGATTACATACCGTCCTCGCAAAAGGTAATAAAAAAGAAAATAGTTCCAAAACTTAATTGCCATATTTCAAATATAGAATCATAACCCTTTCGATTACGCACCGTCCTCGCAAAAGTAACCATTAAGGAAAAAGTTATAAACCTTAATTTGCCATATTTCAAACACAAGAAAATATGTATGACAATTAGTTATCTTTATTTAATTAATGCATGTAGAAAAGAAAGATTTAATCATAGTCAATTGCTTGAGTAAGATTAAAAAAAACTCTTATCATCAGTCAGGCATTAATATGTATACAATTTTGTCTTTATAAGCCTTTCTTCTAAAGAAACTCATTCTAACCTCCCAGTTTAACTGTTTGGTGAAAGATCAATCAAGCTCAAACATTAATTGTCTTTTCAGGACTGCATCTTATCATTCATAGCTTTAAGACATTTATCAGATTCAAGATGTGATAATTCATCTTATCAGTTAGCAGGTTTGATATGACCCTCTAACTTATATTCCTTAGCATTGATATTAAAATATCACTCCATTGATGAGGCATCCTTGCAGATTTGTGAATGAGAGTTACATTATACTTTGGTTCGACATTTACATGTTTAACCTTAGTATGACATTGTCAAGTATATTCAAAAGGTCATGTATTTTGTTCTTTAATATCTTCAAGATCTATAGATGATCCCACTTACTTTATAAGTAGAGATAATTCTCTAAATAATAAGTATTTAAGCAACAATGAATTGTTCTTAACTGGGTCATTCAAAATATATTTTACAGTTCTCATATCTAGCTTGTTAATAACACACTTCATAAGATTTTAACAAATTTCAGAACTTTAATCAAGACGTAATGGGATTTCACCCAATCCATAGATAATGTCTTGAATACCTTATAGGTTGGAACTATATTGAGTGTATCCATGACACACGCAAATTTCTATTGATAGATTTTGGAGGTAGAGTAATTAAATTTATCAAAAATCAAACAATATGAATATAGTTTGTTTCAACACATTATACATACCATAATGATGTGGTATTCCATGAGTATTGGAATTGTGAGACTCCATCAAAATTCCTTAGACAACTTAATTCCCTTTAGGTTAAATACTTACCAAATGGGTTGAGCCAAATTGAATACAAAGTATTTTAAACCAAGTGCATGCTATAATGTATATTTCTTGAATAATACAAGAACTATATGTTCATGTGTTTACAAGAAAACAAAATAGTTCAAGAATTCTATGTTCATGTGTTTACAAGAAAACAGAACATGTCAAGTATACATTATAAGTCTTTGAATAATTCAAGGACCTTATGTTTATGTGTTAAAAAGAAGAGATAACAATTTTAATACTTACATAATGTTATGAGTCATTGATAAATTCAAGGACTTTATAATTATGTCTTAATAAGCAAACATAATTATACTAACTAAAGTAATTATGAACGCAAACTCTTGAGTTTAATAGTAATTTCAAGTTAATTACATACTTCATAATTATGATTACATAATTAACCATAATTATCTTGACTAATCATATAGTTAATTAGTTGAAGTAGCTTTGTATTATATCTTGACATTTAAATGTAATGGGGCAACAAACATCTTGTGTGTTTAAGTCCTAGTAGATTTATTAGCTTTCTTACCTTGCGGTCAAGAAAAACCAATAATCATATTGTTATATGTTGTTCCTTACACACACTTAAGATTTCTCCCACTTGTGTATGGGATAACATTATCTAAGGTAGACAAACAGTACGACAAGCGCTCTATTGTATAAACAATATGATTACCAAAACATTTAATAAGGAATTTCGCATTATTATTCTATAGATAATGTTTCGGGAAGCAACATCATAAAGGCAACATGTTATCATATAAAATAAGATGCAGTGATCCTTAAAACTATGGTTGTTCATATTCGAAAAGTAATGAATTATTTCAAAGCAAGCTAGAAATAATATGGGCAACTAACAAGGAAATAAATCTTGTAGCTCCCACTCAATTTGACATCATAACATGAATGTCATTTCAATTGTAAAATGTAAAGCTCCCACTAGATTTGTCAACATTGTAAGTGTTACATCACCAGCAGAAAGCAAATAGCGATTTATTTACTTTCCTACTCTCTTAGAATGCCTACAAGTAGCAATATACTTAGGTATTGTACAGATTATATGAAGTTTTACTTATGTAGATGAGGGACTAGCCATTCATGTTTTCATTAACTTGAAAATTTAGCATGCATTTCCTCCTTAATTAGTCTGCCCAGCAACCATGGTGTTTAGCACTTTAAGGAATGAATTGAGTCCAAGAAAAAAATACCTAGAAGACCTGCTAGCAATTTTCTTTACTCGTTGCAATTTAAACTCATACATCGTGACAAGTGCAAGATGTCATTATTTTGGTAGCTATAGACATAATGTTCTTTAGTTACATAAAATATTTTATCTTTTAAAAAAACTCAGAACCGGGAAATGGTAATGAAAGATTGAAAGTGAGTTTAAATATAATTGAGAATAAAATTCAATTATAACCCTATCTTATTCTTGTCAACCAATGAGAAGAGATATGAGTAAGTCTCACCCTTCTTACCAGGAAAAGAGACTATGTTTGTCTTTTAAAGAAAAACAAACTTTCGTTTACGAATTATGTTGTAATAACACAATTAATCAGAACATAAAAAATTTAATTTAGTAATTTTGATAATTAAATTCTTAAAAGAATTAACTACCCAATTAATTACTAATAGGACTAAGATCCAACTTGACCTCCCACTTATTACCGGAGGTCTGGCCAGCATGTAAACAAGCAAGGCAAGAGGTAAGCGGCATGCGTTAATTGCATTGAAATGCAACTCTTAGATTTATGAGACTTATGACATTAGTAACACCTATAGTAATGTCAAGTGCATGTTTTGTCTCATCTTATGCCTCGGGTCTAAGGTCTGACCAAGCATACTCGATTTAAGTCCACCAAATAAAGAACATGCAAAAATTGACATAGATCTGACCTATAGAAAAAATTTGCCATGGGTTGGAAAGGCCCTGAGGTCTGACCAGAGAGGTCAATCCAAGTGCACGTGTTCTTAATTTGGCTGGCATTAGACTTAAAATTTCACATAGGGGTATACAAAAAAAAATGTCAAAAGGCATGTATAAAGAGGCATGCAAACTTTGTAGCACTTAATTTTAAAACCTTTGTAAATGACATTGTAGTAATACATGGGTTCTCGGTAACTCTAATCAAAAGCACAAAGAAGCAGAGAAATAGGTCAGCGCGAAGCGTATTAAAAACCCGACTTCTCTAGGGAGCCGAAGCATCCCGCCTTAAACTTTCTCTTAAAGTTTGTTCAAGTGGATGAGCCATACTTCCCCATAATTCATAATGTCCAGTTTTTAAATTCAAGAAATCAAGTTTCATGTATTTAGTGTCTTATTAATTTTCTTAAAAAACAAGTTTTCCATGAAGCAAATAGTAGACCACAATAAGCATGTATTAGGCGTGTAATTAATAGACCAATTTTTATATCATCATTCTCTCTAAGTATTAGTCCATATTGCATACATTTAGGCATGTACATGAGTAAACAAGTAAACAAATATGCACATAAGAAGACAAATACAAAAGATGGCATTAATTAAACAAGCATCACATGTAATATCCGAGTTCTCTAGCGAGTCTTCCCCAATTGGAGAACCATAAGACCATCACTAGGTTTTCATCTATGTGCCTAGATCACCCCATGCATCACAAGAAGTGATTGAGTGGGTCTTATAGCTAGAAAAAGCAAACAACAATCAAACTACATACTTAAAAGATCTAGTTTCTAAAAAATAAAGGATTTTATACTCTAAATAAAATTCAAGATCTTTGAACTAAATAGTGTGATTTGCATATTAATCTTAATTAAAAGGAAAACAAATGTACGAAATTAGCAAATTAATTTTACAATCCTTTTAACCCTATATTAACATTTAACATCATCAAGATATAGATCTAACATATTTTATTTAATCATGGCAAGGATGTGCAAGAAAACAATAAATAAAATAAAACGCAACAGATCAAGCATATGAATTAAATCTAGGCATGTACATTCAAGTCATGATATAATTCTATGTGTGTAATCTATCACATTATACGAGTTAGGCTCGTGATGCCACTGTTGGAATTTAACACGCATATAACCATTTATAACTACGAGTATCACAGCGGAATAGATCGAGTATAACTTGATTATTAACACACAATAATGAATACAAGCAAACTAACCTCTTGATGATTCGAATGCTATGGAAACAAAATGACTAAGATGTCACCTCTATGAGTGCTCACACAAACACGTCCAACGAGTACGCCTAAAATGCTAGCCGTACTTCACGTATACCCAAACACCTTGTGTAATAGCCTGACCTTGAAACCAGTACCAAAACAGACCAATAAACCCATATCCAAGAATCTGAACACAAAACCTAGTTCTGTCCGAGATCTTATACACCGCGATCCAAAACACAGTTTTGTCCGATATCAGACAACACTACGTCCGATTTGTTTCCTTGTTTTGTCCGAGAACGATCAGAACCTTCACCAAAGGAGTTTCTGATCAAAATCATGCTTTAGAACCTCTAAACCCTGAACCCTAAGCTTCCTATTGATGTGGGATCAATGAGACTTGCTAATCACCTTGGATCTAATCGAAAACAATTGATAAGCAATGGGAATAAGCCAAAAACTAAAGAACCCTAATTAGGGTTGAAAAGCTCGGCTGGATTTTGGAGAAGGAGAAGATTGGCAGCTTTTGGGAGTGTGTTTAGATATATGGGACGAGTTTCAGAGGTAGGGGGTGAGGGGTTTATATACCCCTCATACCCTAGCAATGATAAGGCTTAAACACACTTCTAAACTTATCACAATTCTTCTTCTCTTCTTCTTATCCCCTAGAAATGAACCTAAACACTCTCCATGAACCTTATAGCTGGCCACATCTCTTAGGACACTCATAGGTTCTTATCTTGGTTGTTTTTGGTTCGAATGGTTTACATTTAGAAGCATATGTGAACTTTAAACATACTCTATGTGTTTAACGTGTGTGCCCCTAATAGGCTCATACATTTCTATCCATATTCGAGCTAGTCCAACCACCATAACCAAACATATGCATCATGCATGGTTTAAAATCAATACCAACAAGAGAGGAATCGTACCTAAGCAAAAAGAAAAGTTATGTCTTGATTAATATTCAAGGTGAAGAAATAATCTCTGATAACAAAATACCAAATGTCAAGTGAATGCTTGTAACCAAAGCAAAGTACATTTTAAAAAACCCAACTAAAATGCTAACGACAAAATGCTAAAATGGCTTCTTTGCCTTGAAATATACAACACAAAAAGAGATTGTCCATTTGATCATTTCCAAATTATCATGACCCACTTGCCCCCCCCCCCAAAAAAAAAAAATAATAAAAATAATTGTTAGTTGAAGCAACCAACTTCACATTACAAGGGATTTCAGTGTTAGGTGATAAGAAAAACAACTTACACCTTCACGAGTAATAGCCTTACAACCCGTCAAACTAACCATGCTCGGTGCCATACAAATACTAGCAATATCATACAATGACATTGCTTGATTAACCATGAGACATTTAAATGCTCAATGTTTGGGATTTGACAACTTTAACAACTTCAAATATGCTCTGTTTGACTTTTAGCTATACGAACCTTTTAAATTCTAACCCGTTCTACTTTTAACTATGATGACGTATAGGAGGTCTAGCATGACTTTGGGCCAAACCCACACTATCAAGGTAGGGCCTCGTCCCAATTAAATAAGTAACAAGCCTAACGGGCTGGAATTAAGCCCAGTACCATATTGGCCACGGTCCGAACACATTAAGACGGACACGGGCTATTCTTAGGCCGCTTCAGCAAAGCAATTCAACGGACTAACTAACGTCCGCGGAAGTTAGTTCGCCATAACAATCACGATTATTGCGGATCCTTCGACAAGGGTCCCACTCTGGCCACTACGAAAATATGTGAAATACTTGGAAACCCTAGTACTAACTCGCCTATAAATAGGGATCATCTGACACTTAAAAAGGTACACATTTTCTCTCACTCACTCTGACACACATACCTCTGACAACATGATCTCTTATTCTCGCGCCAGAGACTAATCGTAGGGTCTGTCCCCACGGTAAGGCTAACGGTTTACTTTCATTGTGCATGAAATCATCTCATTACTTAGTTTAGTACAAGATCCAATCTACCAACAGCTTATTGACCCGGCCTAATAAGCATCCCAGATCTATCTCATACCCTATCACACTTTTTGTACTAACAAGTTGGCGCCATCCGTGGGACACATATACAACTACGTTCCTTAAAATACTCACCATGAGTGCACATTCAATCCCTTCTCCTACCGCGCACACGTCCGCCATGCGAACCACGGTAGGAAAGGAAAAAGAAGCATCACAAAGAGATCTAAATGGGCCAGCATTTGATGCAACCCTTAGGGAATATTGTGATAAACATTACAACCAATTGTTACCGATCCTAGCTGAGAAAATGCACCAAGAGAAGGTACAGCAAGAAAAGCTCAAAGTAGTGAAAACCCGCCTTAACTTTGAGGAGGTTTCACAGTACTCCGAGTCAGGGACACCGAGTAGAAGAAAGGATCTCAGAAAAAGGCTCGGATCTAAGTGTGTTCGCAGAGTGTCCGGAAGCCCCGAACCGAGGTGCGACCGATCCAAATCACCAAGAAGAAGAGATCCAGAAAGAAGAACGGTGTTCAAAAGGCTGGAGAAAGGTGTATTCCACATGCTAGGAGACAAGGAGAAGGGTATGTCCGCATACTTGGGTGATTCAAGGTGTCATTCGTATCACAGCATTCGAAGAGATACTAAAAGTTGTTACCAATGCTCCTGCTCAAGAGGAACATAACCTGCTTCTAAGAAAAGTCATAATAAGAGAGCATCCTCACGCAGGACGGAAGCACTATCGGAAGGAGAAGATAGTGCAGGGGGACACTGGAAGTCAAAATCAAAAAAGAAAAAATCAAGCATTGAGGATGAAGATTTGTCCCAGCCATGGGTATGCGAGGAAACTAATCCGTTCACTCCTCGCATCTGCTATTTTGATCTCCCAAAGAGGACCCGTATGCCAAGTCACGTCAAAACATACGATGGGAGTGAGGATCCGGAAGACCACCTTAAGATTTTTCAGGCGGCAGCAAAGGTGGAACGTTGGGCGATGCCAACATGGTGCCACATGTTTAATTCCACACTCATTAGATCGGCTAGGGTATGGTTTGATGATCTTCCTCCAGAGTTTGTAGACAACTATAATGACCAGAAGGAGGCATTTTTGGAAAATTACCTCCAGCAAAAAAATGTATGAAAGATCCCGTGGAAATCCATCACATCAAGCAAATAGAATGAGAGTCTACGGAAGACTTCGTGCGGAGGTTTAAGATTCAAAGCAGGGATGTGAAAGGAGCACCAGAAGTCATGAGAATCTCCGGATTCATACATGGAATTACAAACCATGAACTGATCAAACGCTTGCATGATAATAACCCGAAGTCAGTAGATGAGATGATGAGGATAACCACATCTTTCCTTAAGGGGGAAAAAGTCACTTCCGCCATAGAAAAAGCAAGAGTCCGGACATAAGCAAATTTTAAGAAAAGGGGTTTTAAAAATCAGCAAAGGTCAAAGCGAAGGCAGGACATATTCACTCTTCTCTCAAAAACTCCAAAAGAGATTCTGGCTCTAGAAAAAGGAAAATTCAAAACCCCACCTCCAATGATGACTCCGGTCGAAAAACAAAACAACAATAAATTTTGTGAGTTTCACGGAGAGGTGGGACACAATACTGATGAATGCATGCACCTGAAGAGACAAATAGAAGAATTGCTGAAAATGAGAAATTGTTGCATGTCATCAAAGAGCTAAAGCAAAATAATGGGAAGGATTAACCAAAAACAAACAAGAAAGGAGAAACATCCAGTAAAGATAAAGCATTGGCCATCCTAATGGTACAACCTTGGCAAAGGGTGGCTAAACAAAGAATCACTCAAAGTTTCTCCCCCGACCCAGAAATTTCATTTTCGCCCCTAGGAGAAGTGGAAGGAACCGAAGGACCAATGATCATTAAAGCAGAAATCGAAGGCCACTTCATACACCGCATGTACATGGACGGTAGGTCAGCCTTGAAAATATTGTATGAACATTGCTTTAATAGACTCTGCCCGGAAATAAGAAGTCAAATGGTTCCGGCCACTGCCCCCTAATAGGGTTCAGTGGTGAAATTATATGGCCGCTGGGACAAATATTGCTACTGGTGAAGATTAGAGATAAGGAATATTCAACCTCAGCTTGGATGAATTTTGTGACAGTGAGATCATCATCTCCGTACAACGGGATCATCGGAAGACCAGGAGTGAGGAAAATACAAGCGATTCTATCAACAGCCCACGGAATGTTAAAATTTCCTGTGGCAGGGGGAATACTCACACTAAAAAGTAGCAAGATCATCCTAATTGAATGTGTAGTGGTCTTAGGACTAAAAGGACAACCTTCAGCCATCAATCAAGCCATAGAGGAAAGGATCAAAGTAGCTATAAATCCAGAATATCTAGAACAAACAATAATGATTGGGTCCACTCTTACGGAAGAAGGCAAAAGCAAGCTGTATGACCTACTCTGACGTAATCTTGATGTTGTCTCTTAGAAGCCTGTGGACATGACTGGCATCCCGAGGTATATAGCGGAACATCGGTTGGACGTACGGGAAGGATGCCCTCCGGTCAGGCAAAAGAAGAGAGGTCAAGCAGTGGACATGAACCATGCAATACAGGAAGAGGTTGAAAAACTCGTCGATGCCGGTATCATGAAAGAAGTCTACTACCACAGTTAGTTATTTAACCCGGTAATGGTAAAAAAACATGATGGTAGCTGGAGGATGTGTGTAGATTTTAAAGACTTAAACAAAGCATGCCCTAAAGACGGCTATCCGCTACCAAAAATAGACTGGAAGGTGGAATCCCTCTGCGGATTTCCTTTTAAATGCTTTCTGGACGCATACAAAGGTTACCCCCAAATTAAGATGGTAAAAGAAGATTAAGAGAAGACAACATTCATCATAAGCCAAGGAATATTTTGCTACTCTAAGATGCCTTTCGGTCTGAGAAATGCAGGAGCAACATACCAGCGCCTGGTGGATAAAGCATTCCATAAGCAAATTGGAAGGAACCTTAAGGTATACGTAGATGATCTAGTCATTAAAAGCCGTACGGAAAGCGAAATCATTAAAGACATTAAGGAAACATTCAAGACATTGAGGGAAATCAACATGAAGTTGAATCCCAAAAAATGTACCTTCGGGGTGGAAGAAGGCATGTTTTTAGGGTACAAAGTTAATACCAAAGGAATAAAGGTATGCTCGGACAAAGCAGATGTCGTTCTAAGTCTTCCATCTCCAAAATGTTTGAAGGATGTGCAAAAACTAAATGGAAAGTTGGCAAGCTTGAACAGGTTCTTGGCTAAGTCGGCTGAGAAATCACTACCGTTCTTCAAAACTTTGAAAAATTGCACAAAGAAATTCGATTTCATCTGGAACGAGGAAGCTGAGTCCGCGTTCAAATAGATGAAGCAGCATATAGCAAGGCTTCCCATGCTTACTGCACCAGAAGAAAAAGAAGAGCTCATTGTCTACTTGGCATCAGCAAAAGAAGCCGTGAGTGCAGTCCTAATAACTAAAAGGGAAGCTAAACAAATGCCAATTTATTTTGTTAGCCGCGCCTTAAGAGGTCCAGAAGTGAATTACACATCGATGGAAAAATTAGTCATGGCATTGGTACATGCCAGCAAGCGTCTGAAAAGATAGTTTCAAGCACACCCAATCATAGTAGTCACGGACCAACCCATAAAGTAAGTATTGTCAAAACCTGAAGTAGCAGGCAGGCTACAAAAATGGAGTATAGAGTTGGGAGAATATGCAATACACTATAGACCCAGAATATCCGTTAAGGGATAAATTTTAGAATACTTCATAGTCGAGCGACCAGAAGAAGATTCTACGGATACTCCCATGGAGATCGAGGAAGAGCTTCCAAAACCATGGATCTTGTTTACGGACGGATCATCCTATGCGGACGGTTCCGGAGTAGGACCGATACTCACAAATCCTGAAGGGACAAAATTAACCTATGTGCTAAGATTCAGGTTCGAGGCAACCAACAACGAAGCGAAGTATGAAGCTTTGATTACAGGATTAAGGATACCGGAACAAATGGGTGTGAAACATCTCAAAGCAAATGTAGATTCACGATTAGTGGCCAACCAGGTCAACAGAACCTACATAGCTAAGGAAGCAAACATGATCTGATACCTGGAAAAGGTGAAAACACTCGTCAACGGCTTCAGAATGTTCTCAATCAAACAAATTCCCATAAAACAGAAAAGCTGATGTACTAAGCAAAATAGCATCCACCAGCTTTGCACGGCTAAGCAAACAAGTGTTGGTTGAAGAACTCAAAGAAAAGTAGATAAACGAGGTGGAAGTGTTGGCAGTTATAGAGGAAGAAGGGGACACGTGGATGACCCCAATTTATGAATACCTTACAGAAAAAACTCTTCCAGCAGAGGTGAACAAAGCAAGAGCGGTACGACGAAAGTCACAGCGATTCACCGTGATCAATGTAGTCCTTTACGAGAAGTCTTTCCTCGGACCGTGGCTAAGGTGCGTCTGACCGCATCAAGCAAACTATGTTCTAAGAGAGATACATGAAGGATCTTGTAGCATGCACACAGGTACACGATCCGTAGTGTCTAAAGCCTTGCGAACCGAATACTACTGGCCCACTATGTACAAGGATGCAAGGACATTAATAAGAGCATGCCAAGACTGTCAGGTTCACAAACCTATCTGGAGAAATCCACAACAAAAGTTGACCCCAATCACATCTCCATGGCCATTCTACAAGTGGGGGATTGACATAGCCGGACCTTTCCCAAAAGGTCCTCGTAAAGTCAAATTCTTGATAGTAGACATTGATTACTTCATAAAGTAGATTGAAGCAAAACCAGTTGCAACCATAACAGGCAACCAAGTCAAAAAATTTATGTGGGATAATATAGTCTGCAGATTTGGACTCCCAGGAGAAATAATCTCCGATAATGGAAAACAATTCTAAGACAATCCATTCAAAGATTGGTGTGAAAAGTTGTGTATTCGCCAACGTTTTGCTTCCGTCAAACATCCGTAAGCAAATGGGTTAGTAGAGAGGGCAAACCGAAGTTTAGGAGAAGGAATTAAAGCAAGGCTAGACGCAAGAAGCAAAGATTGGATGGAAGAAATATCTCATGTTCTATGGGTGCATCACACCATGATCAAATCTAGCAACAGAGACACTCTTTTTTCACTAACATATGGAACGGAGGTAGTCATCCCAGCAGAGATTGGCATGCCTACACTGAGGATAATGAAAGTTGATGTGGTGAGAAATAATGAAGCTTTAGAGATCAGTCTAGACCTATTGGAAGAAAGGAGAGAGCAGGCAGCGATCCGTGAAGCAAAGAGCAAAGCAAAAATGGAAAAGTACTACAATTTAAAGGTCCGCAGTACAAGCTTCAAGCCAGGAGACCTCGTGTACCATAGAAATGATGCAAGCTATGCAAAAGAAGGCGGAAAGCTGGGCCTAAAATAGGAAGGACCGTACGAGGTAACAGAAGCACCGGGCAAGGGCGCGTACAAGCTAAGAGACCGTAACGAAAAGCAACTTCCGCGAACGTGGAATATCCGCAATCTTAAGAAATGTTACGTTCATGTAATGTAAGCACCTCACCCATGCGGATTCCGCAGTGAGGAAAATTACACTTTAGATTATCTTATCTTTTATAATGTCTTTTAAACTTTTAATGAAAAAGTGAAGACTAGCTACCTTCACAAGTTTGTCTTAAAAATTTTTATTTTTTACTTTTCAAAGTTATTTATATATGTGAGTAAGCCGCGTACGCAGCAGGGCATCACTCAATGAATGTTATTCCGTATAACAAAAGGATGAGTAACCTAATAATTCACTCAATGTACATAAGAGGTATTGCAAGCCCAGTACTGGGAGGATAACCCAAAAGTATTCAACCAAGACTATCACCGCAAACGTATAATAGCGGTACTAAAAGATAGCAACAAACATGCATTAAAAAAACTTTTAAGTGTTATACAACGGCCAAACAAGGACATAATACAAATTGTTTACAAACAAACTGCTACAAAAAAGTCACACACGGCTGCGGTAATAATTCCAAGAGTTGACAAAAAAGAATACTTTTACAAACAGGAAGCACCACAAGAAAGGCAGGCTCAACTAGCCGTAGCATGCTCTGGTGTAGTCTCCAGCTCTTCTTCTTTAAAAATAATCTTTGAAGAACGATCTTCAGCAGGCCGCTCCGAGGCCTCAGCATCCACCGCATGTATTGGAGGGATGGAGCTGACCTGGGCAAAAGTAGTAGACAAGCTAGTAGTCATAACTGCTGCTAGAACCCAGAGGTACTTGCTTCACCAACAAGGTTCTGAATAGATAATGGTTCAATTAAAGGAACTATCGCCAATCACCACCCCATCCTCTAATTGATAAATTGGGAGCATCAGTTGCTCCAGAGAGGGTTGTAATCGGTTAGCCTCTGGAATTCTAGCAGCAGCACCCTCTAAATGAAGAAGATCAAAGATATCGGCCATGCAAGTATCTTTTTTGGCCCCCAGCTGGGCAAGGAGAGGGAAATCCACTTCACGAAGAGCTACAATCGTGGAAACATAGTCAGCTTCTGCAGAAGGGTTGTAGGCTTCCACATTTTCAAGGCTTCTTTCGGCTTTTCCATGTTCGATACCGGCCGCCAACCTATCTTGCATCCCTTTGTCAATGGCACACCCTATAGCGTTTCCAAGGGTGTCAAGGTAATCTGATGAATGCATGCACTTCATAACTATATGTTTTAGACCATGGATGAGAATCCACCTCCGTTCGAAAAGAGTTGTTAGAAAACGCGAATAAAATTCCTCATCCATATGCAAGGCCATCTCCATGAGGTAGACATCTAAACTTGCAACACGATCACCGAGAGCCTTGACTTGCGCATTGGTATGTGCTTAAATACACATACCTTTTTCCATTAAAAAACGGACTTAAATGACCAAAAACAAACAAAAACTGCCAAAGATATGTTTGTTTTACATTTGTGTTGTACAGGAAAAGGATATCACACCAAAAGACAGAAAACAAAGAAAAAAATGACAAAACCAGGCACGGAATGGAAAAGCTGTAAA
>BQNB010055768.1:0-29966 GCA_026074375.1 Tanacetum coccineum
GGCTATTTTAGAACAGAAAGAATGAGTACAAAAGGTAAGAAAAATGTTGGGGAATAGTCCAGTATTTATAGGGAAAACTGGAGGAGCGGAGTCTCTGGTCGGTCCCCTTAAATAGGGTGTCGGCCCCCTTATAATTAAGGGGGCCTCCCATGTATTTAAGGGGGCCACCCATTTTCAGACGGTCCTCTTTTTGTCCTTTTCAGGTGAGGTGTTTACTGGACTTTTTCTAGCCGTTTTAGGTTCGAAAATTTGAAATTCAAAATGTTTATTTTGAATAAAACATTTCTTTTAAATGTAAAAAATGTTTTGTGATGTTTATAAAAATGTTTACAACATTTTATAAAAGTTTGAGGTTGAATAAAAATTTCCTTTGATCATAAAATGCATTAAGCATTTATTTATTCATACCTTTAAGTGATGTAAATGTTGAAATGAGAATTTACTCCTAATTACTTGTTTACGTTTAATTTTACGTTGAACGTCTTTATATTTTGTGATTATCAAAACCTAAAGATGTGAAAGATATTAATAATGTTTTTAGGCATTATATTTTATCAACACTTTCCATTTATTCAATTACTTATTTTACATACTTGTTATTATGTTAGTCACCACTTAGAGTTTGTTTTTATGGTTTATAAAATATTACAAGCATGAACAAGATTTGAATTTATATATGTCTATGGTAAAATGATGTTTAAAATGCAAGAACACATCTTATATAAGTGTTAATAAATTTATAGATTTAGTTTATAAATTTAATTGTTGAAAGTTTATTATCAAAGTTTATGTATAAATTACCATGAGAACTTCGTACTTGCACAAGAGTTATGGACATGAATATGAGGACCCTAAATATGTGAGACATATGGTATAAAGTAAATTAGAGGACTTGTACAAAATTAATCAAGTAATGATTTATAAAAACTAGTTTATACACTTTTTATATATATAGGGACTGTTTTGAGCTCACTGTTTGGATTCGGACTTTTACAAATTTTGGTAACATTTTATTAAAATTGTACATATTATGAGGATTGTAAGCATATAAAGAACTCAAAAAATTGAGCTACAACGAAGAAGTTATGACATTTACAAGATTATGATAATTAAATATATAATTTTTTTTTATAAAAGTTATTTTATAAAAATAGCTACTGTTTCAGGTCTGAGAAAATTGTACAAATATTTTATGATGATAGTACATGTCATGAGGATTCCAAGCATATACGAAACTCGAAAAACGATGCAATAACGAATGAGTTACGGATCTTGAAAGATTTAAAGTTATAAAACTATTTTTATAAATTGTTTTGGGTTACTGTTTCGACATAGATTTTTATAAAAATAGTGAGTATTTTATTTGAATAATTTATCTCGTCATGATTCCATACATATAAAGAACAAGCGAAACGGAGTATAAATGAGTAAGTTATGAGTTTTTAAAGATTTCGGGTAAATAGAAATTATAAAAACAAATTATTTTTATATATAATTTTCTGTAATTTTTATAAAAATATACAATCTGTTAGAAACTTAAAATATGGTTTACGAGTGTTTTCAAGTCCGGTCGGTCTATAAAAACGTTAAGAAATATTGTCGTATCATTTATATAATATTTATATATGTTTTTAACTTTATAAATATGATTTTATAAACCAATTAAACTAATTATATAATATCATTATATAATCAATAAAAATATTAAATCATGTATTATTAACAGATAATCAATGGTTGGACAACAATAATATTTTTCTTTTAAGACACATATACGTAAACATTTATTTGGCATATACAATTTAAATATTGTTTCAACTTTTTAAATTAAACAAAAACTAATAGGTGGTGGTGTAACTCTATAACTTACGACGTTGTATTTATACATTATACTTATACGACCTATAATTAATTAGGTTGCATTCTGAATCGTTTGCGACGATTACTTTGTTGATTTTGCGATAATCACTACTTTCACTAGAGGTGAGTTTATAGCCCATCTGTCACTTGTTTTACATTTGCTTTACAAATCTCGGGGGAGAATACATGCTCGTTACAACTTGTTTACGTATCCATTTACAATCTCTTTTACATACTCTTCTACATACTTGTTTACATACTTGATTTCGTAACTTATTTATATACTCGGATACATGAACGTTTACAAACTTATTACATGATTGATTACAAACTCATTTTCATATCTCACGGTGAGATACAATACTTATTTTTTACTTATGGATGCAACAACTTTACTTTTACTTGAATGATTACAGATTAGCTTAGGTTGCATGAAATGTTAATTACTCGGAGGGTAAGCGTGAATGTTATAAAATAGATCTATTGGGGATTGACAACCCCTGTTCGGGTGATTAGCTCTCACTAGTTCGAGATCAAACTAACGAACTTATACCATGTCGGATCACGACTGGCTTGGAGTCTCAGGGCCAGCACAACATACTCATGAACTCTTACCGTGCCTTGAATAAAGTGGCATACTGATAAGTCTACGTCGCAGTTTCATGAAACTTAAGGGTACAATCATAAACACACCTTATGTTTCATACTAGGCAATACATACTTGAAAATTTTTGGGATATTGTGTTCCTTACAATTATCATACTCTTTAATCAATTGCGGTCTAACTTTTATACAAATCATTGATCTCAACACGCATACTTATATTTTTGTGACTATCATAAGGTTTGAAATGGTCCTACATACTTACAAATATTTGATTCCAACATTTTAACAAACGCATTTTGTATGGTTCGTGTTTACACGCATTTTAAAAACCTATATATTTGAGTTATGTGTTGCAAGTCTTGTATGGGCGGGACTTGTAACACAGTAAAGTTGTATATATAGTTTTTGTGATTTACATTTATACTAACAAAAAATCTATGAACTCACCAACTTTATGATGACACTTTTAAGCATGTTTTTCTCAGGTGAATTAGATGCTTGGCATATCTAATGTGCATTGGAGTCTAGACTTTTCAAGAATTACATTCATGGATTTCTGCAAATCAAATCTCATTGTGCTATTTCATGCTTTTCTTTGTGATGCAAACCTTAGGACAAATGTATATTTCAACTAAAGCAACAAGATTACTATTCAAATGACTCATTTAGAGGTCGTTCTCTCATATCTTGTGCAATGGTATTATGAAGTAACGCTCCCGGATATATTTCCGCTGCGACCCAATTTGAGGGTGTTACATATAATTTGATAAAAACAGTGTTACCAAAATTTGTGTATAAGGAAGCATGTATACAACCTTATAACACTAGTTAATTTTAAAACCTTTCCATTTTTGTTTGTTTTAAAATCTTTCAATAAATCTCTCAATTTTATAAATTTTCATGCCATTTATAAAATTAGGGTTGCCATTTTTATAATATTTCTAAGTACAAGTGATCTTACTACGGATAAGGTTAATTCCCCGCGGGAAATAATCAAACCCTAGTAACGATTTATGACATACTTAAAATACTGTTAAAACCGTTTGTGTAAAATTTGTATATTCTTGCATGTTCCGTCGCGGGTTCCCTTACGGAAACCACTAAACCCCTACGTTATAGAACGTTTGCAAGAAAATTACAAAATTTACGTATATAGTTCATGATTTTGCAAAGTGTATGTATCAATATACACACAATAAGCATCATGTACTTTTAGTCCATATTAATTTTGAAAATTGTTTTTGAATAATTATAAAAATTGCCATAAATATAAAACATGCAAAACATATTAAACAAAATTAATCATACTAAACTATAACACCCCGTGTTTTAGGGTCATTGACGTCGTCAATAAATCCACTAAGTATTTTTAGTATTGTACGCGTTTGCTTTTAATCGTAATCGTTAAGTTAAATCGCGTAAGCTAAAAACGATCATTCAATGTAAACGGGCATCAAACGATTAAACGTTTACATCAAGCAAGTATTAAGTAATTATTTTGAGGATAATTATTGACTTTGTTCATTGTATTTTTATTGGTTGCGTAAATTGATTTCGTTTCGCGATAAAATTGCGTATAGGCATACCCGGAACCACATTAATTAATCTACGCTTCAACGAATACCCATTTTTATACCCAGTACCCAAAAACTACAAAAATTCTTCACATATATACATGTATGGCCGAATCTTACCTAAGGAAAACCAAACTAAGACAAATACTTTACAAGACTTCACTTTACACTTAAAATACACAATTGACACTTCAAGTATTTTAACAAAATAATAAGAAATTCCTAGTCAAATTCAAGTCCTTATTTTCATGGGATGAATTGCATATTAAGGAACATCTAGCACACAAATATCTTATATGTACCTTGTACATCATGAAACAAATTAAGACATAAGACAAGTGACTAGTGAATTTGACCACTTTTCCCCTAAAAACCCTCAATGTGCCGTCCCCCTCCCCCTTGGACTAGTCAATGGTCTTTGACTTCACTAGGACACTTGGAACTTATACTTGTAGCATAAATAAAATGCATCAGCCTTAGTTTTCTCATACACTACATTTCTTTAAAGAAAAACTCACACCATTTCTCTCTTTTTGTCTTGAAACCCATGACTCACCCCACTTTCTTTAAACTATCCATACAAAATTCAATTAAAACATTTACACACATCCTACAATGATATCAAGGTAACTAAAAGGGTGTTGGAAGCTTGGTAAGGAGTTTTCAAGTATTAAGTCAAGTCATGTGTCACAAGATTAAGTTATTTCTTTTGGAAAATCTAGGGTGTTTAACCAAAAGTGTGCAAGCATTTTAGTGTTTTTCATCTAATCAAGGGTTTGGCGACTTTTTGTTTCTTGGTCATCACTAATTTCAACACCTAAAGATTATCTAAAGCCCATCAATCTTCTTCGCATCAGATTCAGAACATCCTTAAATAGCGTGTCATCATCTAGTTTCCTTCAATTAGCAAAATCAACATTTAGGAACTTTTAAAACATGTAAAAGGGCATCTAACATTGTGATCATCATTTGTACACTTTTTCATATCGTTATGTGATTGGTAATTATCAGTATGATATCACATCAGCGGACTTACATACTATTGTAACATCTTTGGTTTATGTGTAAAATGTATATGTATGAAAACTAGTTAACCTAAAGTTACATAGAAATGAGAGTTATGATTTTATATCAATACGCCTTGTTAAGACTTGTTAACTTGGACGACACATGGACAAATGATGGACCTATGGACTATATAATATATCTGACATCAGTATACTTAAAGTTATCAACGACTGTGGTAAATTATGAGCTTACTCAAAAAGTATATAAAAACAAAGTTCACACCTACAAATCAAACTCAAAAAGATATTTACGGACCTGTTTGGCAACGAATTTTTTGGCATGGACTTTATAATATTTTATAAACCATAACTCCGTCTCATGACCCGATTCCTGAAAACACGTACAAGCAACAACATCAAAAAGACAGATTCACATAACCAAAAACCCTATACTATTTACGAGTTTACGATAAAACCGTAGTTATATCATAAGCCATTTTTATAAAAACAGAAGTTTATATACTTTAATACTCAGAACCAGATCCTCTAAACATAAGTTAAATAAAAAACTAAATAAAAATTTCTACAAACAAGCAAGTGCTTTGGTATGTTTTCATATAATCACACATATATTTAGATAACCAAACAATAAAAACGTACATTTCCAAAATTAAAACGAACGAAGTTACCTTAACTTACCACGAGTTCTGATATACCTAAAATTGTATAAGAAATACTTTTATAACACGACTATTTTTAATAAAAGTCCACTGTTCATCCCACACAGGAACATTTGTTATTTGTAAAACCTCATAAATAATCTAGACTTCTCAATTACGAGATGAGCTGCGAAAGAAAATAGCTACAAAACGTAGTCTAAACGAATAAAATATTCGCGTGTTACCCCGATAATTAAAGTTTACTAAAAGCTAATACTTCTATAAACTATGCAGCACAGGTAAAATTTACTATTCATAGACAAAAACATATGTGTAAAGGTAATATTGACACACCACGCGACTTCACACATCGGTCACCGTCTCTATAGCCAGTTAAGTCTGGTAGACACATACGCTAAGGTCTGCAGTACAATGTTAAGAGTCAGGGTCAGTACTGATAGAGTAGTGTTACTCCGCTGGCCTTGTTCCTAGTTAAGCTCTTTGTATGTAACGAGACTAGTTATAATCAGTCTATCTTAGAATATCTTAGGAGAATATCCTTAGTAAAGGATTATTGCTATACTATCTTTACACGTTTTGGTAAAAGCCTTTTAACGGGTTGTCCTAGGAGATAAAAGAGAACACCCTACGCAAGTCTCTCTTTTGGGCATCCAAACCTAATAAGACAATCAATAGAAATTATACGAATTTAGTTTTACAATTATTTTTTCTTCTTAGTACACCCCATGTGTTAACGGAGTCCTCATTACACAGAGTATTCATAAGTCTATGTTCTCTCTTATAGTTGAGTCTTGGATTTATTCAATTAGTTATTGAGCTTACAAAGGCTAGATTCAGGACTCCAGAAGACTTGGTTTCGTACCTACAAGTGGATATCACAGAGCCTTTTAGAGAGCCCAACTGCTCCGACATTACAGAAAATCACAATATCATCAAACAATTACTTTTAGATTCATAGAACCAAATGTCACAACCTGCTAATGATGATTACAACACAACATCTTATGATGAGAAGCATCATACATGAAAGATGCATCAGATATTTGTACCTAAAGCGAACAAAATAATAACCAACACAACAACAACACAGTCATCCTACAACAACCACTATTTTCAACGAAACTCAAAACTCCCAATTTCTAAAAGTCAAGGAGGATGTATGTATTACCTACTGGCCGCCTATGGAGATGGAGCATTACTCTTGAATATATTGACTAAATGACAAGTTTTGGAAGGTTAATTCAGCCACATGGCATCCGAAAGAATGAGAAATCACAAATAGAAAAGAATGGGTGTTGTTAGAATCACGTCCACCATATCTGCTGCAGAAATTCAATAGCTGTTGAAAAGCGACGGAAAAGGCAGAAACCATCTTATTAGACATCTATCCAAACGGACAATTCTCCATGGAACATACTGAGCACGATTTTCATGGAATTGGACGATGCTACAAGAGATTAGGGAAGCCATCATCAGGAGCTAGGTTTGGAGGTAATGCAAATTCCAAAGAAGATCAGAAAGCTGTTCTAAAAACACACCAGCTTTTCTCCAAGCAATTTTCTATATCCAGCCTTTGAGCGAGGGTTGCAAAAGGCCATAGACAGGTCTCCAACAGAACTACTCTCCTCACAGTTGGAAGCCCCATTGTGACTTAAGTATCAACTGAGGATGCAAATCACAAGTTTCTTTTCTCATATCTTTGCCCCCAACCTTGACAAATCTTCTGGCAATGACAATGGAGAACCAAACCAGATGTTTGACACTATTTGGTCCCATGATGACTTTAAAAATAACCTCAAGGGTTTGAGCAGGGAATCACAAGTACCAGTCTATATATCTACAAGTGCCAAACGTTACCTTTGTTACATACACCAACCAGGTGCAAGCACTAACAAGCCGTTAAGTCTTGTTCATACTGGTGCCTATAGTACTTAATACTCCCTACTCTCAAACAATCACTCCAGTAAAGGCAGACCGATCCCTCTCGTTCTAGCTTGAAGAATGATATTTGAAACACTCTAGTCAACCACAATCTGAACCATAGTCACCGGACAAGTCAGAAGACCAATAACAGATTGATGATGTGACCTTGATGGATGAATACATAAAACTGGCAGATAGCAATGATCCCCTGCTATTCGAACGAAGAGTTTTATTAAGAAACTTAAGGAGAGCCGAGGATGCCTCTCTCCTTATACGGTGCGACAACACAACCTGTTTGGTTTTGACAAAAAGAAACAGCATTGAACTGTTTCACAATGTCACAACAACACGTCGCGCTCATTTTTGCTCAGAGCCCATCGCCCACCTTATTCCCAACCCCGTTACCGGCGGCCCGGCGAACAAATGAAGTAAATAAAAGAGACTCTTTTTATCAAGATCAAGGAGCTGGAAAGCCAAAGAACAAAATACAAGACCTGTTTGCTGACTAAGGCACTGATGGTGGTTGTCAATTGGTGAGAACAGTACAGTAAAAAGGATGAAGAGGAACAAACATGCACTCATGGCAATCAGCTCAAATACTGAGTTAACATTAGTTTTAAAACTTGCATTGATTCAAATCACATAAGCTACAACAAACTGTGTGATTGAACAAATGAATCAGTCTACGGCTGACCCAAGAAGCAAAAAAACTTTGCCTATACTCTAGCTGTTAAGAAATTAGAAGCTCAAATTGTTACTTTTCAAAAGCAGCAATTATCTCTAAATGAACAGCTTACATTCAAGCAAATGCAATAAAGCAAAAGATGAAAAAGCTAAAAGATAAAGAGGAGAATAGAATGAAAGGCATTAAAAGAAAAGGAACAATTGCATAAAAAGCAGTAGATTCATGGGAAAAATTCTTCTAAAAACCTATTCGGCGAAATTCAGCTCTTACGCATTCAGGGATGACCTCCCTCAAATAGTAAAGTTGGCCTAGCGATATGAAATACAATCAAACAACTAGTCTTTTATAATCTATGAGAGAAGAAAAGAACTCGTACTGTGTTGTTCATTGTACAGAAAAAGATTTTCTTAAACACACCTTTAACAATAGATTTCAAGACTCATAATTTCAAAGAGGTGCCAACAGTCCCATTAACTGGAGCATTCAACCTACTCCAAAACCACAAGAGGAATGATGATGTCTTTGTATTTCATGTAAAAATGGGAACCTCAAAAGCCTAAATATTGACCTTCAAGATGACAACTCTAACTGAACATTCTCCCGTGTCAATCAACTGACAGTGAAAGCACCCCCCTTTTGGAAATCCCTCTGAGCACCTCTTCTGATCTGAAATCAGAAAGTATAAGCGTACCTAATCATAATAAGTCTGCGTTCTAAAGTACACTGATATCACTAATGAAAAACTTATGTCTGAATCAAAGAAGTTGAACTAGTTTGGCTGCAACACACTAAAAACTCCTAGGCAACAACATCGAAAAACATCAACGGACATCTGAAGTTAAAGTAAAGAATTGGAAAAAAATGATGCACACGCAGCACACTAGCGAAACGGTCTCCTTTCATCATAAAAAAGTTTTTTGATTGTGGCATCCTAAGTCTATTTGTCAAAGATTGATACTATCATCACTGAAAAGAAATATGCAGAAGAGCTAGTTTAAAAACAAAGGGTTTTTGTAATACTGGTAATAAAACCCCCCGAACGGGTGGTCAAACCCAGTATGGCTAATGCAGAACAGGCCCCTTTTAAACAATGCTACTCAATTTTTTACCAAAACCAGTCAACTAATGCTGTAGGGGCGGGAAAAATTAATTCTGATAGGCAAATATAAATACAGTACGGACACACTAGTTAATGTCTGAATAGGCCTAGAGTTTAGTACATGTTAGTTCTTAATGTTAACCTCACTATTAGATCTAGACAGCCAGTACATACCATGGACCACAAACAACATTAGTCCTGAAAGACCAACAGGTGAATCAAATAATCAAAGACCCCCCGCATTTTTCTGAATCTTTATATTGCACAGTGAATGTGAGAATACCCATGATAGAACTACACAAAAATTCTATTTCACATGGCTGTAAAGGGAAATTATTGGGGCACTTGCTATAAGACCCCTTATCAGGTTATAATTGGAGGAACTCTAGTCCAAACTCCAATTGCTGAACGTCTTGCGCACCTACTTTTAATTAGAACTGGTGCAATCCTAAAGGTCCACAAGGCAGACCCCAAGCCTGTAAAGGCCACCCTGGGTCCCAGAAAGACAACACACCATCTCTCTTTTTTCATGATGAAGGATCAACCACTCAAGAAAATGTAAGGACATTGGTAGGTATTTAATAGTGGACTTGCCTCAGGGCACATGACTGTAACAAGGATCACGCTGGATGATTTTTGAAGAATGCAAATGGAGGGATTTGGCTCTACCTTTTGGAGGTAGCAAAGGCTACATTACCTTGGTAAAGGTAGTAAGCTCTAAAAGTGGTGAATGGGATCAATTTGGTAGCAATATTGCTACTGCCTTGATTTGTCTTTCCACTGGCAGAGTTTATAATTTTTCAAAACTAATTTTTGATGGCATGGTGGCAAACTTGAAAAGCAAAACAAAGTTTTTGATGTATCCTCGTTTTCTACAAATGATTTTGGATATACAAACTGAAAACAAACACCCTTATCTGGCTGTGACCTTGACCAAAAAGATTTTTGGAAACATGAAAAGGGGTTTTAGAGGGGTACCAAGACCTTTGTTGCCTGCTATGTTGTCTATTGTTGATCCAAGTGCAGGACAAGAAGCTCCATCTGTCACTCAACCTCAACCATCATCTAGTGTGGTACCACCAACACCACCTACAACTCAACCTATACCATCTGAAGCCACAACTATTCCACCTCTATCTCAACCTGCACCACCTACACCTATTGCTGAAACTACCACTGCATCCCCCTCACCTTCACCTTCACCTGCACATGAACCAATGGAGCATACCTTTGAACAACCATCAACTGACCAACAACCACCTACACCTAGACAAGAAGCTACTACTTCCCAGTTAATGACAAGGATTGGTGACTTGGAGAAGCAGCTCAAGGAAACCAAACAGACCTTTGGGAAAGCTATCCTCACTTTGGTGGACAGAGTAAAGACTTTGGAGGTTGCTTTGAAGAGAAAGACCAAGAGGGTTCTTTTGTCTGATTCTGAGGAGGAAGAAACAGAGGCTCAGGGGAGGAAGACTCATGATTTAGATCCTCTGGTTTCTTTGGTACAAGAGCTTGTTACTCCCTCAAAGACTGTCAATGCTTCAGGGGAGGAACAAGTTGAAGACATAAGCCCTACAACTCTAGAAGCTGCTGCAATCTTAACAAAAGTTCAAAAGATCAAGTCAGTTGACAAAGGAAAGAGATACAAGAGAAGGAAGAGTTCAAAAGAATTTGCTGGTACTGGTTTGGACTTTGAAGAAGTTAAGTCTGCCTTTGAAAAAGTTAATACTGGTGGCATAAGAGTCTCAGTACCTTCTCTAGACAGAGGTAGAAGAGAAGGAAAGGCTCCTATGACAGAAGAAGAAGAGACTCAAGCTTCTAGAAAGACAAAAGAACAAATTCTTCAAGAAGAAGCAGGACTTGCTGAAGCTATCAGATTAGATGCTTTAGAAAAAGCTTTGGAAAAGGAAGAAGTGGCCAAACAAGTTCATTTGGATTCACTTATAGCTCAAAGGATGGCTGAAGAGTAAGAATTAACAGAGGAACAAAAGAAAGAGAAGGCTCAAGTTCAGTTTCAAGCTCAATCTTATACTGAAGAAGATTTGGATACTATTAGAGCAAAGCTTGAAGCAAATGCAAAATTGAAGGAGAGTATGCTTGGAAAGGATCTTACTGTTTAAGATTATGCAAAAAGGATGGTAGAGTTGGTAAATCAAAGAAGAAAACACTTTGCAGAGGAAAGAGCTAAAGCAAAAAGGAATAAGCCTATGACTCAAACACAGCTCAGGAACTCTATGTTAAACTTTCTAAAGAATCAAGGGACATAGAAGTTGACTCAATTGAAGAAGTTGAATTTTGAAGAAGTGAAAGCAGAATTTGAAAAATTGGTTAAGCAATTGGATACCTATGTCCCTATGCACTTTGAAGCAACAAAGTAAAGTTTGAAGAGATTTGGTGAAGAGCTTCAAACTAAAACAGCAAAGAAGCTAAAGTTTGATGATGAAGGTACTTAACCAACAGAGGAGAAGATTGAAGAAGACAAAGATGATAAGCCAACCAAGAAGACTGGAAAGAGGAGAAAATAGATAGCAAGGAAAGGATTCCATACAGACCATGATAAAGATAGATCTGAAGATTCAGATGAAGCTAATGAAAAAGATGATTCTACTTTAGGTACTAAAATTCCCATTAATCCTGTTCCTGTAGCTACAAAATCACCCAGTATAGCTAATTACAAGATCATTAAGCAAGGAAGGAAATGTGTATACCAGATTGTAAGGGAGAATGGAACTGGTATGGTATACATAAGCTTTGGAGCAATGCTGACTGACATATCAAGAGATGATCTTACAGAACTATACAGGATTGTCATGAAGAAACATGGTACGAATGAGCCAGAGGATGAATTTGAAAAGGTACTTTGGGAATATTTGAAGAACATGTTTGAAGAACCCCTTAGTACAGATTCAATTTGGTGTTTGCCAGGTCAACAAAGGATAATTTGTTGGAGATACTATGATGCTTGTAGAGTACATTGTTTGAACTTGGAGTCTGCAAATGTTTATATGCTAATAGAGAGAAAGTATCCTTTATTTGCTGAAGTATGCAAAGCTATGTTGGATAAGAAACTTCAAGGAGGAAAACCAGATGAGGATTGTTATAAACTTTTGAAAATGATGGAGAAGCAAGCTGGTATTAGAAAATAATAGAGATTGATGAGTTAGAAATCTAGAATGGAGATGAGGAGAACAACACTTGGTGGAGGTGCTATGCACTAACACAACAAATGGTTATCAGTCCACCATGTCTAACAGACATAAGGACTGGCTAGTCCAAAGCAAACGGCTTTGGTAAAGACTTCTCAAATCCATTGATGGTTGATAGTTTACCAAAAACTATATGGTGATCAATGCACCATAGTATTGCACTGAATCATTGGCTAGTCCAAGAGCAAACGGTTACTTGGTAAAGGTTGCATCAAATCCGTTGATAGCTGATGATTTGCTAAAAATCATATGGTATTCAACTCACCAATGTTTTACGTACTGAGAGTTGAAATGGTTTTCAGTCAACCATGGACATGCACCTTTCTGGTGGCCAAAGGACCGACTACTCCAGAGTTAATGGCTAACTGGTAAAGAGACATCAAATCCATTAAATTTTCAAGGATTCACCTCTCACAGGAGTTAACACACCTGGAAGTGATGAGAATAGACTGAAACTTTATGATTTGATGTACATATAGTCAATGTTGCTACTTATTCAAGTGTTGCTGAAAAATATGACTTGTTGCTGTGAAGTGCTGATTATGATACTTAGAAGATTACTTGCTGTAAAGATCAGGTAGTGATGATTTCAAGCATTGCTGATAGAAGTCAAGAACTTGTTTATTCAGGAAGATCATCATGTTGCAGTTCAAGAATAATTCCAAAGATAATGCTCATAAAATCCTCAAGAAGCTTATAATGACGACTCTCACGGAAACTTGAAGATCACAAGTGAAGTTCAAGTTAGGGGAGGATTGTTAGGAATTATTGTAAACAGACTTAAGTCTAGTAGTTATAAAGTTAAGTCTGGTAGACATAGTTAAGTCTGCCAGTACTAAATTAAGTCTGGCAGTACTATAGTTAGTACTTCTTAAGAGATATCTTAGGAAAGGATATGCATTATCTTTTCACACGTTTTGTAAAGCCTTTTAGGGTTTCCTTGGTGTATAAAAGGAACCCTACGACATAGTGTTTGGGTATCCAAACCTAATAGAAATCAATAGAAATATACAAAGTTAGTTTTACAATTATTCTTCTTAGTACTTGTGTTAAGATTCCGCATTAACACATAGTATTCATAGTCTTTGTCTCTCTTATAGTTGATTTGGATTTATTCAAGTTAGCTATTGGCTTACAAAAGGCTAATCAGATCCAAGACTTTGGACCTACACTTTTTGACTAAATCATGGGTGGAATAAAATATTTTGAATCAAAATAAAACATTCCACAATTATAGAAATAAAAAAACAAGAAAGTAGTTTGCAAATTAAAAGATGAAATCTTCAACGATATGCATTGGTACACCGAATATGCGATGAAAAAATGTAGTTGAGAATATAGAAACCCGACACCTGAAGTTCTCATGTAACATGCTATTTTATCGATTGTTCGATGTCCTTGTTATGTAACTTCTTGTCACTGTAAAATAAATTACTAAGTTTCAAACTATACAAATGGAATGAGTGCCTATTTTTGCATGGTACATGTTTATTTGATTAGTTTTTATTTCTTTCTCAATTGGGTACCTCAATAATATTGTCATTTGTCTGCAAATTCTGTAATGATTGTATTTCACAATCATTATGAATTTTTCATGACCATCTACATTTTTATCTATCCAAATCCATATGTTGAGTTTCACGTGTAAATAATTGGTCATTTCCCATTATGGTTTGTACAAAACATATATAATATGCATAGAACAAATGACTCAGATGTCTAATCAAATAAGTTTTACCAACGTTTTAAGGGTTGTTGCTAGGTCATTTCCATTTGTGGTCTAATGTGTCCTTCATAGTTTTGATTGTAAATGTTTTTTAAATTGATCAAGCTGAGAAATTACCAAATTTGTCTATTCATTAAGTACAAATACTCAAAGAATTAGTTAGCTACTTTGATTAAGTTTAGAGTGGAAGAAATAAGTAGTTAATTTCCAAATTGTGATGTCTAGTATTACTTTTCGAGATAATTACTTACTCATAGTTAACTTAGAAGACATAATGTTCTGTTTTTCTTTTCTTTTCTTTTCTCTTTTGGTACGAGTGGAACTCTTTCTGAGCCACCTTTGGTCACATAGCAGGTAAATCATATACTCTACGAACCACCTCTCATGGAGCCTAAAAAAATGTGTTGGAAACTATGAATGCATTGTCTTGCCATCTTTGTAATTTGATAGCCCACGTTGCCGTGACTAAATCATTGATGTGCTGGTTTGTAGAATCACAACTATCACTTCGTACTCTAGGAATTATCTAATCTTGAAAACCCAAGATAAGACTTTACTACTTCAGGTTTTATTTGTAAAACAACAATAATGGCTTTTTATGGCAAGTGAGATGTGAATAGATGAATGAAGTAGTTTTAGAGGGATAAAAGAAGACTCTAAAGACACTTGATGAAACATAAACAAAAGATGTGGACTGCTTTTTAAGTTTCATGATTGTAGCTTGTATGCATATACTCCCAAGTGCCCAACTATTTGGCACATAGCGTCTGTATTGTTCTCATCACAAGAATAGTCTCAATTTTGGTCCCTAACAAGCTTTTTGATCTCAGATATTTATTGCAAATAAACTGAATAGTAGCTCTGCAAGGAGATGAGTGGATATATTACACGGTTCGAATGGTATATAGCCATGTAGCATTGTATTTGAGAGAGTTATACCGTAGTCACGGCATTATTAAGTAACTTGAGCTTGAGCTTGATCGAGTGAAACTGTATCAACTTTATGTAGAAGTAAGCAATCAACAATATATCATGTGTCAAGTTTGGATTTAACAACTCTATATGAATTCTTATAAAGAAATTTTGAGATTGTACTTAGTTTTTATGAATATTTTCGAGCTTGGGTCGTCTTGTTTGTATCCATGTATTTGAAGCTTACAGATGTTTATAGTTGGTTCAACCATTTCAATGTTCAGATTTTAATTCCATAGTTTGAGTTTGAGTTTTTTTTTACTTTATAAGTATCCTAACCAGCTAAATGTTCTTTTTGTTTTCTCCGTCCTTGATTATAGATTTACGCTAACATAATCATTTGAACTTTTATTATCATACATCATTTTCACTTATATATGATTGTTGTCCTAAAACAGGACCATTCCTTAAGATAATCAGTGCAACTTTAATATCGTATATCTTTCACTTATATACGATTAGTACCCCACGACAGGACCATTGTTTTTAAGGTTTTGTTTTTTTCCCACTTGATCCTTTGAATAAACCATAACGGTTCCCTAAACTTAACCAAATACATGGAACCTGACCGCCCCTCTCTACTCTCCAGTCTGGACCGGTTTTGGTACTCAGATACACAAGTCATAATAGAATTTTGGTCCATTGCCAATCTTCGTCGGCACCTCTAACTCTTATAAATATCCTTTATGCAAATATTTGGTTGAAAGGTTTATAAAGTGACGTAGAGATGACAAAACAAGTGGGTTGCGTACGTTGGATAATTAGTCAAAACGGTTAATTTTTAAGTCTTTGTCAAAACAAGTTGGGTAACATTGACCTGTCAACACTTCACGAAGTAAATATGTATTACTACCACTTAAAAAAGCTCAATTATTATAACAACGAGGTTTTTGACTCGCGCTTCACTGCGGAGCGCGGTATGTCGATTTAGATAAAAATATTGTACTGGCTCAGACCGACAATTTGTCGATTCATTAGAGGCCTAAGTAGGTTCTTTGGTGCGATTTTCGGCCTCACAAAAGCCGCTTATCGGTGATAAGATAAACGTGCACAAAGAAGGACGGGGAGTATAAGAGGGTGAGGCGAAAAGTAATATGTACCATATTACTTGTCACGTCATTCTATTTTATTCATTATCGTTCTTTGGTAGAACGCATTTTATCTCTGATAAGAGTCTTTTGTGGAGCGAAATGCGACTCCATAAAATAGTTTGTGTCTTTTTGGTTACAGCTTTGCAAAAGGCGCTGATTAGTAATAGAATGTGCGTTTACAAAGAACAATGGGATTTTCCACGATGTTTTCTTCAGTTATAAAATGAGCATACAATATCTCAGTTAATGCTTTAGACGCTTATAAGCTGCTCAAGAATCAGCACACATCATAAAGCAATTGACCGTTACACTAAAATTTTCAAATCGATTTTGGCTCAGATAAGAGCTCGAGGTTCTAAGGAAACATAAGCCTGTCATGGATGCATACCTAATAGGTTGCCTAGCCAAATTATGGACTTTCATGCGTTCTACTCAGACTGCTCATATTCATCATTGCCTCATCAAGGTAGCATGCAATTGGTGGGACATCAAATATAAACAGTGGTTACCAAGCACAATGTAGCATCCGACTATACGATAAGGGTTTTGTCACTGTCACGTATGCCGAATTAGAAGCCATTTTTTATATTTAAACACGCGTGACAGTGCCAAAACCCCTATCACATTCAAAAGATCATTCATGCGTTCAAGTAAGCAGTCAACACCCAAAGAGATATAATCTCACTCTCGAAATCATTGTTGTTGACTTCTGACATGGATGCAGGGGTGGTCAATAGAGACGTATACCTAAACTTAATGGCTTAGATTTGTAAGCGTGGATTCAGATAAAAAGGAGTTTGACACACCATGGCTGCAAACACTACTTTGCTGGTGTTGCCATGTCAAGATACGTGCCGATTTAACACATCATTATTATTAAGGACCTCACAAATGTCATAGTATCACCATTACCTATAACTCATAAAAATAAAAAGCTAACATGGGATAGGCAAGCCAAAGCAGCCAACTATTATGAAAACACCAATCAAGCAAGCATTAGAACAACAAAAAATCAAATTTAGCTCACAGTTGCGATGCTGGAACCGGAAAAAAAGACACCCTACCTGTCGTGGCTGCAAACGCAGTATAGTGATGCCACGTCAAGATACGCCCTGGGTGGCACCCAACACGGTCTAGCAACTGATAGGCAGTAAGCAAACAGATTTTTTTCGTGTTACGTCTTGCAGTAGAAGAACTAACAATAAAAAGAGCGTATTTTATATTCGTATTGTTGACCGCGGTGATACATGTATCAATAACACACATAATTTTGTTATTAGCTCTTATACTACAGGACTATAAGCGACCACTTATGCCATTAGCTAACCGGACGTATCAAGGAGGAGAGAAAAAAGAACTAAATATGTATTAACCAGATTGTTTCCTAAAATGGTTTTAAAATACATATAACATTCAGATCTATAAATAATAGATTCTCAATATCAGTTTTTCTACTATAGGCTCGGATAGGGATTGTCGTTCCAAACCGAACCATTTCTACGCATTGTTATTCTTGAGCAGCTTATCCGGGCGTAGGGCATCTCATTTGATGTTATAGACGCTGATAAGCTGCTCAAGAATTAGTCCACATCTCGTTATCATCATTGCCTGCCTTTGTACATTGTAAAGGAACGGTCAAATATCGATGCCCACAAGAAAGGATCGATTGGCTCAAATAAGAGCTTGAGGTTGGGAAAGAGTGTAAGTTTGCCATGGCTGCACACCTAATAATTTGCATAGCCAATTTACAGACTGTCATTTCTCTTATTGTACATGATCGTATTCATCATTGTCTAATGAGGGTAATTTTCCCAAACACAATTGCAGCATTGATGACATCAAATAACGTCACATTTATACTATCATTTATTCCAAATAAGTTACCTACTTTTATATAATTATTAAAAGAATTTATACTTAATTTCTTAAAACTGTTATTTGTAGTAATTAAGGAGTGATTTGTGAAAACATGCTAAAAGGCGCATATTTTGGAGCTAAAACTATGATATTTGAAGATTGCACATTTCCGACCAATACGCCGTATCCAGAAAAGAGATATGGCGTATCAGCGCCTGGATTTCACAAGAAAACGCGTATTATCACTTCCCAATACGGCGTATCCAACTCTTACTATACGTCGTATCCAGCTGGATAACTATGTAGAGATTTGGTGAATAAATATATTTTGGGAAGATATATCATATTGATTATAAACTTTGCGCGCACTCCAAGGGAAACACCCCAATATGCCGTATTGGCCTAGCCAATATGGCGTATCCAGACTTTTTCAGAGACTATAAATAGAAGACTCAAAAACGAGTTTTTAGTGTGCAAAATCATATTCTCTATACCTTACACATAAAAGACGATTTTTTGAAGAAAAGAAGAGCAACCGGAAGTCAAGCATCGATCACGACTCCATAGAAGACACCGTGTAATTCCTATACTCTTATAATCATTTAATTTTTGGTATCGTTCGGTTAAACGTTTAGTTTACCTTGGTTATTTGATCACACTTGTATAATTACAATGGTATTAGCCATCTTAATGAAGATTTAATGTTTGGTTTGTTTTAAAATCGATTTCTTAATTTATCGTTGAAAGTTTAATTATGTTTATCACATGATACTTGTCTACGTGTTTGAATATGCGGAATACCTAATCATTCACTGGGAGTCTAGTTACGCCTAACAACGTGAGCTAGATATTGGGATAGTAGCTATCCATATCATGTTTGATATTACTGGACAATAGGATTACAAATAACGTTCTATTTTTGTCTTTATATAAGAGCGTAGTATTGGGGACCGGCAGGTGACCCGTAATATTTAACAAAGTTGTTCCTTGATTAATTGACAAGATTTTAACAATGACTACCGTATATAATATTACTCAAAAAAATGGGTAAGTGGGTAAAGTCAGATGGGTAGGGTATTATCAAGATCACATTGCTTTTAATCCCTAGATAGATTATAATTAAACTAAAAGGATGCTTTATGCGGATACGTTAATTGTGACAGGATTCAACGTGTCTAGGTCTTAGGATGATGTCCCGCCTAAGTCTTAAGAATGATATGCCGCTTCGAGATAAGAAATCATTGCACTAAATAAACAAACCAGCATTTAATCGGATTTAATATGGCTAATACGGTTTTCTATCATTTGGCTTGTACCGCTCTTTTATCTTCTGATTGTTTTCTTGCATGTTTATTGTGTTTAGAATTGATTATTGTCACCATAAAACCTGCGCCAGTCTCTCAGGCTGAAAACCCCCCATCTATCATTAGAAACGTATATAGCATAGGTTTAACAAGTAATTAGAATTAACTTAATTAGAGTAATTAAAATATTGATAGAATATAAGGTTAACGACCTCGCTCTTAGTGTTCGACACCCTACTTACCACGAAACTCCACCCGATCGGGTACACTGCCCGTTAAATTGTTGTTTTAGGATAAGTCGGCTAAATAAAAATTTAAAACTTGGTAATCAATAAATTGACCCTACACGACAGAACATTAAGTTTTTGGCGCCGTTGCCGGGGAGTGAAAAAGTTTAACCTTTAATTTTATTAGTATTTCTAACCATTAGCCTAGAATAATTTAATTAGTATAATTTAATTATGTTTGTAATTATTTTAATTGTGTGATTTAATTGTGAGTTTAAATTCTCGCATTATTTAATTATTTCCTAAGTACCCTGTTCTGACAGATCAACTGATACGCCATATCCACCAGTTGGATATGACAATCGACCTTTCCATTCAGAACAACGTATTGATCTCTACAGTCTAAACAATGTATCTGTTCTTTCAAACAATATGGTGTATTCTGTATAGTCAATACGGTGTACTGACCTTCAGTAGACCATACGGCGTATTCAAATTAATTAGATACGGCGTATTGATCATCTGATACATTAATAGTAGCTATTTTTCGAATTCAATTTCCTGTTTTAAGTGTTCTCTCTCCTGAGGGCACATCCTACTGATCATTTGTACTTATTTTCAGGAATTCGATTGACGATGACAGAACGAAACGACTATATCTCCGTTACCCGAAAAAACTGCATCTCTAATGATAATGAAGGGAGAATGATCGAGAGAAATTTTCTTAGATACAAGGAACGTTTTTGGTCAAGATACGAGATAATACTTTCAATGGGGCAATTGGAGAAAGCGTGTTTGAGCACATTAATAAATTTCTTGAAGTAGTTGGGCCAATCAAAATTAATAGGGTATGTCAAGACCGATTTAGGCTTAGCATTTTCCCTATTTCACTCGCAGGTGCCGCAGGTGAATGGTTTAAAAAGGATTGTATAGGCTCAGTTACTACTTGGGAAGATTTGGTAGAAAAGTTCATTTAAAAATTCTACCAACTTTCTGATGACAACGAAGAAATATAAGCTGAGGAGGATGATGACCCCGACGATATTACTGATATCTTCAGGATTGAAGGCAAATTATTTGACTACAAGACACCCTTGTGTAAAGCCTTCAACGACTTCAACTACCTCTTTAAAATTGACAAGGATCTGTTTACTTTTGATGTCCAAGGAATTGGGACTTACAAGGAATATGAGTTGAATAATCATGTAACAAGGGATCTTAAGGAACCGTAGTTGGATAACAGGGTGCCATATCAACTTTGTGATCATATATGTGAACAATATCGTTTTAAGAATGGTATAACCAAATGGCCCACGCGTAGTTCAAATATTGATGGGTTTTGTAACGGAGGAGAGCTACCTGGGATGGTTCGGGTCGGAAACATGACTTATTTCCAAGATCGTAAGTGGTATGATGAATTAGCTGATGGAAAACTGAAAGAAGAAACCTTAATGCATAAAGAAAAAGTTGAAGAATCATGGGGAAATGCGACTCCCGGTGTGATGAAATTTTGTGCATGGTTGATAAATAGTTTTGGGAACTTCTACGAACTAGACTATAATGTGCTAGTAAAGCTATAAGAATGTTGGTGGAAGATAAATGCTCATGAAGTCACACCATTCACTCGTTTGGAAAGTTATGGTCAGAGACCATATGCAAACTGCAAAACTGAAAAGGCTCATGACCCTTATCTTGAGATTAATAATATCTTTGGTAGAAATTATGACACAAGCAACGCCGATAATACTCAAGACTATCAGGGGCATGTAGAATGCAGGGATGATCCCACTCTCTGCAAAATCAGGAGATTCGAGATGATGAAGTACTCATTCAATGCTGACGAAGAATACATTGCCATAAAAGAGTCCGAGTACCTCAACCACTCAAAGGACCTCGACGCTTATCGATAAATTTTACATATCATTAATGAGGGATGGGTCGTGGCAACACCCGATGATGAATAAAGAGTGAGATAGAAAAAGTCAAACTTAACGACTGGCTAAAACAAAAGTGCTTCCCGAGAGACAACCCGGTCGTTTTTAAATTGTTTGTCGCATTTTTAATTGTTTGAACGAGTCTGTCTTCCCAGACACTCCATACGGCGTATCGAACCCCTCTGGATACAGCGTATGGACGTGTCTGGACGTTATCAGTCTGTAATTTAATTTCCAGTACTTTAAAACTATTTATTTGTTTTTACAGGAACCATACGGCGTATCCTTAGGTTTTAGATACGGTGTATTGATCCCTGTACAGCATGTGTGTTTAATTGTTTTCCTGCATTGTAACGATTGTATAACCGAGATAGGAATTGCACTTTTGTCTTCTAATTTTTTATGCAGGACCTTGCTATAAGGAAATCGACGATATGGTATACTCTGAAAAAGGCGTGTGTTGAACTCGTACGAGCATTCTGAAGCCTCGTCAACACACTTTTGCTCAAAAACTCAAATTGGAGAATCATCTCGAGCAACATATCAGTGGAGTTCCTCGTTCTAATTCTATTTCCTATTTTATTTTATTGTCTTATCTATACAATGATGACGTTGTATAATCTAAGTGGGGGATGGAGAACTAGAACGCCTACTTGTCCTTTGTTTTACAAATAATATGCTATATGCTTAAATTATGCCAAATTTAAAATTTTTTCTAGCATAACTTTTGTAAAAAAATTACTAGTTACATGACCTCGCACACTATAACCCTTAATGCCAAATTGTGAGAATTAAGCCTATTCCGTTTCCAAATGTTTACTAAAAATTTCACAAAATTATGAGTGTGTCGGTGGTGTAGTGGACTTTAGAACTTGGCTTGGTATATCACTCGAGACCACAACGATGAGTACTATGGACTAAGATGGAGAAACATTTTTAACTGGTAAATTTCTTGGAATACACCAAAAAGCCTAAATGTTGTAAAATTAACTAACTACACTGGTTAGTTAAACCCCGTGTAACCCTTTGCTTACTCTCACTATAAGAGTAAGATCCCTTAAAAAAACCTGTTGAGCCATTCTTGTCTTTTTTACATCATATGTTTATTTCGTTACACCTTAGCCTACCTTGTAGATTAAGCCTACTTAATCAAAGTTGCTAGTTGCTTTTGTGTAAAGTTTTGTATTTTTTGTGTCAAAGTGAATTTTTTTAATCTCCGGTTAGGTCGGGAAATTGCACAATGCAATGGGAAAATATGTAGATCATGTATTTTGCTACTTTCACGATTATGTATTATGTCCGAAGAAGAAGTGTTAAAAAAATTATCCGGATGAATTATGATTGTGAACACGGTGAAATTGCATCGAGGTTTATGTTATGAAAAAAAATAAATGGAAAAATAGAAAATGCATCAAAAAAGAGAAGGATGATTTATAGTCAGTTCGCTAAAATTAAACCGATGAAATTCTTGGAAGGATCGATTATTCGTTGATATGTGGATAAAAATCAATGATGTATAGTTTTGTAAAAAGTGGCCGATATCACAACTTTTATAAAAGTATGTAAGTTTAGGATGTTTGGGAAGTTGACCGTTATAGGAACGCCAACTTAGGTTGTCTTTGTCATTTCTTTGATCGAGGCGTTTGTATATATATTTTGAGTCTGTATCATGGAATGGTCAGGAAAAGTCACTAGCAACTACCTTATTTGTTCAAGCTTAATCTATTTGTTTTGTGAATTTTATCTAACAACAATTTACTTCCCTTTCCTAGCAATTAACCTTAGGTTTTACTCGAACGAGGTCGAGATCGAGTCATGCATGTCTATTCCGTCGTTACCGCCATGTATGCGTGACTCAGCCACCTTGTTGGTTTATTACTTCTGGTGAAAACTAGAAGATCCCTGCCCTATATCGTTCTTCATCCTGACCCTTGGTTAAACTCGAATACAGATGTGATCGAACACACATGTCTATTTCGTCGTTATGGCCATGTATGTGTGCTTCAGCTGCCTTGTTGGTGTGGTACTATCGGTGAAAGATTGTTAGAATGATCCACCCTTAGCCTTATAATAAAAACCCAATTTACCTTTTGACTTGTTTCTCCTTAGCTCTAGTGGTGGAGATGTGTATCTTTGTCAAGCATATGATATGAAGCTAATCAGGACCGAGCAAATGAGCGTACCACTTAAATGTTGAACCCTAGATTAGTTGAGTGATCTGAATGTTTTCATTTCCATATTTCGTGAGGTGCTTGGTCTTGTACATGTGATTAAAACGAAAGAAGTGCTTAAATGGAAAAAATCCTTGACTTCGGTTGGGATACATTTTCAATATAATCTAGAGTCTACTTGAGGATAAGTAGGATTCAAGTGGGAGGATATTTGATGGGGTTTTGGCATTAAATAGTCGCGTACTTTCTCAAATGTGCCCATATGGTACGTGTACTAAAAAAATTGCCCATATGGTACCTCAACTTTCACTTTCATGCCCATATGGTCACTTTTTTACCGACTACCAGTTAAAACGGCTAAATTTGTTCCAAAAGCTGACGTGGCATTTTATTAATAAAATATAAAGTATTTATTTGTATTAAACACACATTAAATAGTTATCTACTTTCTCAAATGTACTCATATGGTACGTGTACTAAAAATGCTACGTTTTTTTTACGTTTTCGTCCGATTTCTTACGTTTTCGTCTGGTTTTATACTTTACGTTTTCGTTCATTTTTTTACGTTTTCGTCTGTTTTTTACGTTTTCGTCCAATTTCTTACGTTTTCGTCCATTTTTTACGTTTTCGCCCATTTTTTTATGTTTTCGTTCGTTTTCATGTTCTCGTCTGTTTTCTTTTTTTAATTTTGTTTTTTTTTTTTTTTTTTTTTTTTTTATTTTTTTTTTTTTTTTTTTTTTTTTTTGTTTTTTCCCCTAACGTTTCCGTCTGGTTTTATACTTTACATTTTCGTTGGTTTTTTTACGATTTCATTCGTTTTTTTTACGTTTTCGCCCAATTTCTTACGTTTTCGTCCGTTTTTTACGTTTTCGTCCGTTTTTTTTACATTTTCGTGTTCTCGTCTGTTTTCTTACGTTTCCGTCCATTTTCGTCTTTTTTACGTTTTTGTCTGTTTTTTAAATTGAATAAAGACGTATAAAACGTAAGAAAACGAAGAAAGAGGTCAATATACAAAAGAAAACGTCCAAAATGGAAGAAAACAGACGGAAACATAGAAAAACGTTAGAAAACGATCAAAAACGTAAGAAATCGGACGAAGACGTAAAAAAATAGACGAAAATATAAAAAACGGACGAAAACGTAAAAAAACGGACGAAAACATAAAAAAACGGACGAAAACGTAAGAAATCGGAGAAACCGTAAAAAACGAACGAAAACGTAAAAAACGGATGAAGAACGTAAGAAATCGGACAAAAACGTAAAAAAACAGACGACAATGTAAGAAATCGGACGAAAACGTAAGAAATCGGACAAAAACGGAAAAAACGTAAGAAATCAGACGAAGACGTAAAAAACAGACAAAAACGTAAAAAAACAGACGAAAACGTAAAAAATAGACGAAAACGTAAGAAATCGGACAAACCGTAAAAAACAAACGAAAACGTAAAAAACGGACGGAAACGTAAGAAATCGGACGAAAACGTAAAAAAAGGGACGGAAACGTTAGAAATCGGACGCAAACGTAAAAAACGGAAGAAAACGTAAGAAATCGGACGAAAACGTAGAATACGTACACTTTTGATGACTTGGCAGACCACATCATCAGTTTGCAGGTCAAGCAGGTGGAAAAAAAAGTTTGTGACCATATTAGCACGAAATTGAAAGTTGAGGTACCATATGGGCAATTTTTTTAGTACACGTACCATATGGGCACATTTGAGAAAGTACGCGACTATTTAATGCCAAAAACCCTATTTGATGACATCAAATAACGTCACATTTATACTATCATTTATCCCAAATAAGTTACCCACTTTTATATAATTATTGCAAGAATTTGTACTTAATTGCTTAAAAGTGTTATTTGCAGTAATTAATGAGTGACTTGTGAAGACATGCTAAAAGGTGCATATTTTGGAGATAAAACTATGATATTTGAAGATTGCACATTTCTGACCAATACGCCGTATCCAAAAAAGAGATATGACGTATCAGCGCCTGGACTTCACAAGAAAACGCGTATTATCACTTCCCAATACGGCGTATCCAACTCTTACTATACGCCGTATCCAGCTGGATAATTATGCAGAGATTTGGTGAATAAATATATTTTGGGAAGATATATCATATTGATTATAAACTTTGCGCGCACTCTAAGGGAAACACCCTAATATGCTGTATTGGCCTAGCCCAATACAGCGTATCTAGACTTTTTCAGAGACTATAAATAGAAGACTCAAAAACAAGTTTTCAGTGTGTAAAATCATATTCTCTATACCTTACACATAAAAGACGATTTTCTAAAGAAAAGAATATTAACCGAAGGTCAAGCATCGATCACGATTCCATAGAAGACACATAAACATATAAGAAACTTGAAAATCCGATAAATAACAAAGGAGTTATGATTTTTAGGAGATAATGTGTATAAAAGTGTTTTTATAAAAACTATATAAATTCAAACTTGAACAAAATGTTTTGTATTTTTCCTTAAAAGTACATATTTTTGTGATTTCAAAAATATAAGAAACTTGGAAAACCAATAGATAATGATCTAGTTATGGATTTTACATGTTTTAAGTAATTAAATAGGTAAAAGTAACTTTATTAAAGTAGTTTTATAAAAACTTTAAGATTTCGAATCTGAGATAAATGTAAGATTATTTTTCAGATAAATTACAACTAATGAGGATTTCAAAACTATAAGGTACATTAAAAACGATTTAAATTTGAAGGTGATACGTATTACGAGTTACGAAAAAAAGTAAATTTATAAAAAGTAATTTTATAAAAATTTGCTACTGTTCATAAAAGTGGGCTTATTGAGAAATATTTTTCATTGTCTAGATAATAGTTTTTAATATACAAATTGGAGTGGACATAAGAATCACTAAAAACCGAATCAAAAAGAATGAGATACAATTAAAATACGATTTCAATAATTAAAGTTATAAAAAGTATTTTTATAAACTTTCACTTACTGTTACTGTTCATAACAGTACTTAACCATATAATAAATTTAAAATTTGATTAGACTTTTCAAATACGAATCCATACATATAAAGAACATTAAAAACGGGATTAAAACGAGAAAGATATGACGTTTTTACTAAAAGTAATATTTATAAATGTATCTACCCTTATAAATATTATTTTCTGAAACAATTAAATTATTTATATAATGAAATTATATAAATAATACATCAAGTGTTTTTGGCAAATAACAAATTGTTGGATAAGTATATCATTTTTACAATTTCAAATACATGGACATTTATTTTACGAGTGCAAATTTTATTTGTTTAATTATATAAATTAAACAGACACTTTTAGGTGGTGATGTAACTATATAGGATTATATGTGGTATTAGTTAGTCAAAGTACTTAGTACTCATACGACCTATATTTAATTAGGTTGCATTCGGTCTTATCTGTAACGTTTCCATTCACTTGATTCATATACTCCAGTTTATTCAATAAGGTGAGTTCATAGCCCCATGTTTTACTATATAAATGATTTACAACTTTTGGGGTGAGAAACATGCATTGTTTTACAAATTAGACGCAAGTGTTTAGCTCGACTAAACGACCCTAACATTCTGTTTGAAAGCTGTTGTCCCAAAAGGCATTTTACAAAGTTTTCGTCAAGTATTTCTACCCCATTTTCATACCACAAATCCACTAGTCTATGTATTTCAATCACCTTTCACAATTACAATCATCCACTAACCTAATCTCATCCAATACTTCACAATATCATGAAATAATCATAAGATTAATTAAGCTAGTTTATGAACTTTAAACTTAACCACAAGTTTAAAATCATAAGTAGGTGGTGTTCTTGATTTATTTGAAAATGTTTATAAAAGTAAACTAGTTGGTGATATAACTTTATAATTAAGATGTTTATGTATAAAAATTAGTGTTGCAAAAATCGGCCTAGGCGGCCGATTAATCGGCGCCTAGGCGCGAATCGGTCACTAAACGCCTTGATTTTTACTAATCGGCCTAAAAAATCGGTCTAGTAAAAAATCGGTCAAAAATCGGATTAATCGGTCAAAATCGGAAAAAATCGTTTAGAATCAGAAAAAATCGAAAAAAATAATGAAAAAATCGGATCACTTGAAGTATTTGAAGTTTTGAACTTTGAAATACCATGCTTATCTTATACATATTAATATATTATATCTAAAATTATAATTTTGTATATAAAAAATCCAATCCGATTAATCCCCGCATAACCGATTAATCGCTAGGCGCTACCCGACCGCTCCGGGAGCGCCTAGCGATTTTTGCAACCTTGCCCATTAGCCATCTTAACGAAGATTTAATGTTTGGTTTGTTTTAAAATTGATTTCTTAATTTATCGTTAAAAGTTTAATTATGTTTATCACATGATACTTCTCTACGTGTTTGAATATGCGACCTATCATTCAACTGGGTCTAGTTACGCCTAACAAGTGAGCTAGATACTGGGATAGCTTTCCATATCATGTTTTATATTACAGGACCAATAGGATCACAAATAACGTTCTGTCTTTGTCTTTAAATTAAGAGCTTAGTTGGACCGGCAGGTGACCCGTAATGTTTCAACTAGTATGTTCTTGATTAATTGATAAAGATTTGAATAGTGAACTACCAATATATAAAATACCGTCAAACATTAATTGGGTAAAGTCCTGATGGGCTAGGGTTTATCAAGATCACCATTGCTTTAATCCCTAGATAGATTATAATTAAACTAAAAGGATGCTTTATGCGGATACATTAATTGTGACAGGATTCAACGTGTCTAGGTCTTAGGATGATGTCCCGCCTAAGTCTTAAGAATGATATGCCTAAGTCTTAAGAATGATATGCCATTTGGCTTGTACCGCTCTTTTATCTTTTGATTGTTTTCTTGCATGTTTATTGTGTTTAGAATTGAATATTGTCACCATAAAACCTCTGCCAGTCTCTCAGGCTGAAAACCCCCCATTACCATTAGAACCAGGTTTAGCATAGGTTTAACAAGTAATTAGAATTAACTTAATTAGATTAATTAAAATACTAATAGAATATAAGGTTAATGACCTCGCCCTTACTGTTCGACACCCTACTTACCACGAAACTCCACTCGATCGGGTACACTGCCCGTTAAAGTGTTCTTTTAGGATAAGTCGGCTAAATATAAATTTAAAACTTGATAATCAATAAATTGACCCTACACGACCGCACATTAAGTTTTTGGCGCCGCTGTCGGAGAGTGAAAAAGTTTAACCTTTAATTTTATTTGTATTTTTGACCATTAGCCTAGAATAATTTAATTAGCATAATTTAATTCTGTTTGTATTTATTTGTGTGTTTAAGTGTTTGTTTAAATTCCTGCATTATTTAATTGTTTTCTAAGTATCCTGTTCTGATAGATAAACTAATACGCCGTATCCACCAGTTAGATACGACGTATCGACCCTTCTACTCAGACAGCGTATTGATCTCTGCAGTCTAAACAACGTATCTGTTCTCCCAAACAATAAGGCATATTCTGTAAAATCAATATGGCATACTAACCTTCAGCAGACCTATACGGCGTATTCAAATTAATTGAATATGGTGTATTGATCATCTGATACAGTAGCAGAACTAAATTTGATTTCTGTGTTTAATTTTATGTATTCTTTTCAAAGAGCCTATCCTACTGATTTATTACCCTCTGTTTCAGGTGATGCATGACAAGGAGTTCTACTAAGGAACTAATTACACATTTTGAAAACCTAGAAAAGGTATTTTTCTCTAAAAGGAGGCTTTTTGAGACACATGGTCTTGTGGAATCGAGCTCACCAGAGCTCGATTTATTTTCTGACATCGAAGAACATTTAGAAGAAGAAACTACAGAAATTATGACGGAAACAATGGAGCAATACTTAAGCAAGACACGTGGGAACTATGGGTCAAGAGTTTCTAGGCCCAAGATTAATGACAAAACTCACTTCGAATTAAAAGGGCAATTTCTCAAAGAACTTCGCGAAAATACTTTCAGTGGTTCAGAACATGAAGACGCAAAC
>BQNB010055769.1:0-38962 GCA_026074375.1 Tanacetum coccineum
CCCTGGGACAAGAGACTATATTACCTTATGCTTTTATTGTAGGGACGCTTCATGATCCCGCTATTGGTTCCTAGAATATGGATACAGGTGCGATCTCTCACCTTAATACGTTTGCTGTTAGTCTAAATGAAGTTTTTAATACATGTATTTATCCGTCTATTTCGGTTGGTAACGGTCATTCCATACCCGTCATCGATACGGGCCATAGCATTTTGCCAACTCCTTTTAGATCTCTTCACCTAAATAATGTTCTTATTACTCCCCATGTTGAAAAATTTAATTTATTTTCTTCAGTTTGTTCGTGACAATAATTGCACTATTGAATTTAATGCGTTTGGTTTTTCTATTAAAGATTTCATGACGCGTCGGGTGCTTCTCTGATGTGATAGCACGAGGGATCTTTACCCGGTCACAAACCCATCTCCGATTCCTCATAAGTGAAGTGCTACGTCATCTTGTTTCTCATAATTTTATTTCGTGTAATAAGGATAAACATCTCGTCCTTTGTCATGCGTGTCAGGTTGGTAAACACGTGAGGCTTCCGTTTATTAGTTCCGATACTATGGTTACTGCTTGTTTTAATGTTATTCACTCGGATGTGTAGACTTCATCCACTCTGAGTCTCTCGGGCTTTAAATATTATGTCTTGTTTCTGGATCATTATTCACAAGTTGCATGGGTTTATCCTCTAATTAATATGTCTGATATCTTATCTAAATTTGTGTTGTTTCGTACATATGTCCGTACTCAGTTTAAATGTGAAATTTGGTCCTTTTAGTGTGATCATGGGGGTGAATTTGACAATCGCAACTTACATAAACTTTTTGCTGATAATGGCATTCAATTTCGCTTCTCAAGTTCAAAACATCTCAACAAAATGGTAAATCCGAACACATGGTTCACACAATCAATAATCTCATTCGAACTATACTTTTTCAAGCCAATTTTCCACCAACGATTTGGATCAAGGCTCTCAATATGGCTGTTCATTTACTAAATATCTTGCCCTCTATCGCTGTTGCTAACGAAATCCCCTATACCCGCTTATTTGGCAAAAACCCAAACTATAGCCTTTTACAAACCTTTAGGTGTTTATGTTACCCTCACCTATATCCTAATCATAAACTTAAACCTCGCGCCACCCCCTCCATCCTCCTAGGACACGCTTCCAATCATCAGTGATATCGTTGCCTTGACTTAAACACCAATAATATTATTATATCACGCCATGTTACTTTTGATGAAACCGTTTTCCCTTATGGCTCTATTCAACCCAACCCCGCAGCTCGTTACATGTTTTTAGATGACTCACCTAATATAATCCCTCAAACAATTTCTGTTATCCCACCCCAAACTACACCAACACATAATATACCACTTGATACTATCTTGGAACCAAATACTACTGCTACTCCTATACCAGACGTGGCCAATTATGACCAAGCCCAACCTTAAACCTCCCCTCCTTCCTATGCCATGACCCAACAACATGACGCGGCCCATGATCACCAAGACTCGGCCCAACATTATACTACTAAGGCTCAAATTCAGGGATCTGATACCCTTACCCAACCAAATCCTGCGGCCCAAACCAATACTCGAACCTTGCCTTGGTTTATCCCATGGTCACATGTTTTCATGACGGGACTAATCGTCCTACTCAACGTCTCAATTTACATTTGTCTTTGGTTTCACCTTTACCTAAATCTTATCATGATGCGTTTAGTGATCCAAATTGGCAAAATGCTATGCGTGATGAATATAATGCGCTTATTAAAAACATAACTTAGATTTTAGTACCCCGACCCACGGACGCCAACATTGTTCATTGCACGTGGCTTTTTCGCCATAAGTATTTGGCAAATGGGACACTTAGTCGCTACAAGGCTCGTCTTATGACGAATGGTAGCACATAGTTAGAGGGTGTTAATGTTGATGAGACTTTTAGCCTGGTTGCCAAACCTGGTACTATTTGGAATGTTCTTAGTTTGGATGTTTCTTGACATTGGCCAATTTATTAGCTTGATGTCAATAATGCTTTCTTACATGGTGATTTATCCGAGACAGTTTATATGCATCAGTCACTAGGGTTTTAGGACTCTACATATCCTGATCATGTGTGTTTATTACAGCGGTTTCTCTATGGGCTCAAGCAGGCCCCTAGAGCTTGGTTTCACCAGTTTGCTTCTTATATCATCCGTGTTGGTTTTCTTTTTTTTTTTTATTATTTTTTTATATTTTTTTTTTTTATTTAGTCTAGACGGTTGTTGATCTATCTTTGTTTTATATACATGCATGGGTAGTGGATTCTGCCTTACTTATTATTTATGTGATGATATTGTGCTCACTGATTATTATTCCTCATGACTTGGTTTATAGGAATTATTGCTTCCTTACATCAGGATTTCTCTATGACAGATATGGGTTCTCTTAATTATTTTTTAGGTATTTCTGTTACACGAGATTCTTCCGAGATGTTTTTGTCTCAAAGGAATTTGTAATTCTAGTCGGACTCATGTTGATACTGAGTCTAAGCTAGGAGAGGATGGTGATACGGTTTCTGATCTGACTCTCTATCGATACTAGTTCTTGCAACGTTCCTCTTCACTACCACTCTTTTATCGCAATAATAATTTTTTCTTATGTCGTACAACATATTTGTATTTATATGCATGATCCTAGGGAACCTCATTTCTCGGCTCTTAAGAGGATTTTGCGATATGTTCGTGGTACTTTGGATTATGGGTTGTAGTTATTTTCATCCTCCACTACAAATTTGGTTGCATATTTGGATGCAGATTGGCTGGTTTCCCCACTACTCGACGATCGACTTCAGGTTACTATGTATTTCTTGGCAACAATTTAATCTCTTGGTCCTCTAAGTGTCAAAAACAACATAAAACCGCGCTCTCAGCACGCTTCACGCCGCGCGTGTCTTCTAGTTGATATAGATGAGATATGTGAGTGAGAGAGAGTAGAGAGAGACATGTGTTGCTGAAACTTGTTTTTAGAAATATTTTACCATGAGTTACATATCTCCATTATAGTGTGCGATCGCTTGTTTATTGTGTTAATGTTAGTGAGGGTTTATTTGTCTGTGCTATATTCGGTTAAGCATCAAGCGTATGAAGACATTGAGTATTGGGACAAAATTTGTTCCGGCGTCGCGTCGCTCGGCAGGCATCGGCGCGCACTGCTTCGAGTTCTGCATGTTCCTTCTCATTATCAGTTTGCGTACATTTTCACTAAAAGATTGCCTTCCACATTGTTTGGAGAATTTCACACCAGTTTTAGCGTCCGATGTCCTCCCGCTCCAACTGCAAGGGAGTGTTAACCCATATTCTATAATCTATATTATTGTTATATATATATTTGGGCTCAAGCCCAAGTCTAGAATGTTCTTGTGATGTATTTATTGTACCGAATATTGTATTGTCAAGACTGATCATTCACCCCATTATGGATCAAAAGCACATCTTATTCGCTAGATTTCGAACAAAGAATCACTCAAAAACACAACTAAATTAAAGATTCGTTCAAAACTATTTATACACGAGCTATAACACACCTATAGCTCCAAAATCCCTATGGTTAATCGTTCTCAAACTCACTTTTAATTTTCATAAACCTTAATTAAATGATTTCGAAAGTTTGAGAATGAAACAAAGTGATTCCATTTACATGTAAGATAAGAGAGAGATTAGAAACAAATTTCGTGTTTTACCTTTAATCCAAAAACGAGTCTTGATTAGTGTTTGGTGACTAGTGAATGATGAATGGACGAGGGAGGAGGAAAAATCTTTAAGTGTTTGAAAAATGGGAGTGTGGTTCGCTAGTTGGGAGGGTTTATCAAACTACTTTTAACAATTGGCAACTTTGGTCCTTGTGGTTTTAGTGGTAGTGAAAAACAAGGTTTAAACTTATATAACACTCTTAAAACCTTAAGGGTGATACAATTTTGCATCTAAGGTCCTTGTGGTGGTAATCTTTTACAAGTTACACTTAATACCCTTGAGATTTATTACTATTTTGCAAGAATAGTCCCTGAGTTAACCCTGTTAACTCCTCCTCAAATGCTGACCCGTTTAAAGTTTTAAAAACTTTTCCTGGTTATTTTCTTTGACACATTTCAAAAAGTTATATCTGAAAGCACATTCTCCCCATCAAACAAAGACCCGTATTCTATTTAAAGATCTATTATTTTTTTTGAGTGGTCGAATTTCCTTAATTATTTTTCTAATGATGAAATTTATTCTCAGCATTTATGGAAATTTTCATGTTAAAGCACTGGCTCCCTCTCGAACGAAGACCCGTAGTCTATTTAAAAGTTTCTTAGATTTGTTCGAAAGATCAAATTTTCTTTGATAACTTTTATCATTGATGACGAAAACTAATTCTGATTTGATTTATAGCTTTTTGAAATTGTTAACCCGAGCATGTTTGATAAAATCATATTTTGAGAAAATTGCTCGAGTTAAATTTTTTTTTTCTTCTTTTGAATAATAAATGCACTGACACGTACATTTTTCTTTTATTTGAAGCACGAATTGTGTACTGAGGTATACACAAGCCATTCTCATAAGCTTAAAACTTTGAATGTTTTTAGAAATAGCCCATGACCGAGAAAATTTATTTTCCCATTTTGAGGATAAGTTATCTTTTTGACGATATAATAGAGCATATTTGCATGATTTTAGGGGTTAAATGACTCCGAAAAAAATGTATAAAAAGACGGAAAAAATAGAATAAAAAGCATGGAAGCAAGTGTTTATTATTAGTTTGTTTATGACTGATTGTAAATATAAATCGGCTTATATGCCGTTTAGTATAGTGATAGGTATTCCCAACTTGTCTAGCTGGCATTAATTAGACGTATGCGTTATGATGTATATTACAAGTAGCACTTATAAACCCGTGCCATTTTTATCTCCCATTTTATTTAAATTTATATTTGCACAGTGAGGGCATTATACATCTCAAGTGGGGGAAGGGAGATAAAATGAGAGATTTTAGAGAGTATTTGGTTAGATTATGTGCTGATTTTACCCAAATTTTAAAAAAAAATAGCATATAATTTTTTGTTTATTGATGATGAAGGCCGAGTTAACGCGTCTTACATGCCTACTTATTATAGAGATTATGAGGCATTACACTACATTTGATACGCATTAACTCGAGTATGATTGATTATTGAAGACCCCTTGATTCTTGACCCTTAGTTTTTGCCTTATGGGATTAGAATGCGACTAGTGACGGGGAGATATGCACTTAGGAAACTATTTGTTTATTTATTTTTCATTTTACACCCATTTAAATTTTTTCCCATGTCTTTATCCTACCCTTAATCATTCTTAATCCTAACCTTTAGCTTATTCGAGTTAAGAAATAGAGCAATCACATGTGTTTCATTCATGGATTTGGGCGAGCATTTGTGGTTTTGTCGCCTTTTCTAGAATATTGGTATTTGTAAACATTACATTATAAGAAAGATTCACCACGTAAGCCTTTATGTTGTGTCGACCAATTTTCCTTTTAAAATTGTTGCATCTAGACTCTAGTGGTAGAGATTAGTAGCCTTGCCAAACCTATGATAGAATACTCGCCATAACTGAGCAATTAAGTGATCACCCAAAAAGGAACACGTAGATTTGTGAGAGTATTAGTGTGATTTCATTTCCTTTTCGTGAGGTGCTCGGTTTTGAATTTTCTAGCTTAGGTAATTTTTATATTCATGTCTTCCAAGATAACATGGGAGATATCTTTTTGAGAATTAATTAAAATGTCTACTTGAGGGAAAGTAGAATTTAAGTGGGAGGATATTTGATAACATCAAATAGTTAATACTTTTCTATATTAAATTCTCGTGTTTATTGCCTTGTTTTATACTATTTTATATGAATCTGGTACTTAATGCATTCATATTACAAGTTTAGGATAATTAAGGCATTGGGACGGAAAAGATGCGAAAAATGGTAAAAAGGACAAAATACATGTAAACCGCATTCAGGAGGTAACTACTGCGTAGTTAGACCATTATGGCTACGCCGTAGCCAATCAATATTTGGAGGATGATTATAAGTATAAGAAGAACTATGGCGTAACTAAGTCGTTGGAGTTACGCCGTAGATTTCAACACGATGCAGAAGCATTATGCTAACATCACAACTACGACGTAGTTGGATCGTTATGACTATGCTGTAGTTAGTCCCTTGGACGCCAAGGAGTATTAACTCCAAGGACTGATTTTGCCCAATTCTCTTAAAGTTTCGAGGATTAATTATTTTACGTCAACAACGATGAGGGGCTAAAAACGTACAAGACCCAAAGTATCTTTATCTTATAAATATAAAACGCATGGAACAATTATTAGGCATTCTTGTTTCGTCATTGTTTCTGTGTGATGCAAAGGAGAAAAGATGGGGGTTTCGGTATAGGGCAAACCCTTTGGGGTTTGCCGTGGGATTCAACTAGAGGATCGTGAGCGAAATGATTAGCATCATATGTACACAATACTTCAATTTATTAAGTTTGATTTATTTTCTTTATCTCTCATATATTAGATTTGACTAAGCTTATAATTGATTATATTATGTTATTGATTATAATGTTTAATTATTTGTTCTTTAGCATGTGATTAATTAATTATTCTTTCATTTATTTATTTTTGATCTTATCGTTTAATTATTATTTTACTTGAATATTCTATATGCTTGTCGATCGATCCTCGCGTTTTTGTAGTGCTAAGGCTAGTGTAGAACCTATTATCTAGTGATTAGGCGGAAACAGTTGAAAGGTAGTCTAATAGGTTACTCGAGATGGGACAATCATCTCGATTGTAGGGATTGACAATATCATCGCCTACATTAGATTAGGCACTTAAAAAGCGTGAGAAGTTCTTTTTCTAGTTGGCACCTAATAGGAGGGTTTGAATGTCGAGAAGTGGGGTTATCGACTAGATGCTCGACAACTGTGAGCAACATGGTTGAGATCAAAGGAACTATAGGTTAAGTTGCGAATACAAATCGGGCCTAATGATATTAGAACCACTATATAAAATGGGAATTAGACATTGCACTTAAGATCATAATAATTAAACTTAAGATTATTAGCTAAGTAAATGCGTTCATCCCTAGTAGTTGTTTACCACTATACCATTTCCCTTAGATAGTTTAGATTCATTGGAAATAATCAGTTAAAACTCAACGCGCTCTTTTACTACTTTCTTAGGTAGATTATCATATCAATTAGACAACTAGAGGTACAAACCGTTCTTATGGCCAACACTCATACTTACCATTCACTACACTACTACACGATAGGGTACACTGCTCTTTAGTGCATAGAAATAGTCTAGGTAGTTACGGTTTTATAAATGTAAAACTTGGTAATTATTTTAAAATAAAATACGCATTAAGTTTTTGGCGCCGTTGCTGGGGAACAATTTTGGCAATCTTTGTTTGTTTAGTTGAAACATGTGCCTGTTTATGTGTTTTATTTTGTTATGTGTCATGCTTATGATTGTCTGTGCTTGTGTTTGGTTGTTAATATGTTTTTATTTTCATATGTTGGTTGCGTGTTGGTAATTGTTTGTTTGTGTGATTTAAAACAAGAAAATTAGTCTTCAAACTTGGTTATGGTGTAACTTGGTAGTGCTTGTTACGGCGTAAATGGGAGGCAGGTTTGGGACAGCAAAAATAGTTGGTTGCATTACTTCAACTTTAAAAATATTATTTAATGATGCTTGTGTCTAGATACATTGATTTCCAACCTTTATGTTTTTATTCATGTTGTATTAGTCTTGAGTCAAGTATTTGCTAGTGATATGTGTTCCTCTTCTTTTGTTGCTCATTTTTATTGTTGTTACATATTTAATGCACGAGTTGTGATAGTGTGCAGGTTGAGCAGAAAGAACAAGTTGAAGATATCTTGATGTAAATAAGAGCCAAGATGACGAGGGCAATGGACATGATTGAAGATGTCCAAGGAGCCAAAAGATGGTGACACGAGTCTAACTTAAAGACTCTGGTATAAAGAAAAGTGCTTATCGGGAGACAACCCGGATCATTTCATTTTTATTGAAGAACTTTGCTATTCATTTATTTTTGGATTTCTTAGTTTTATATTTAGGTCTTGGCTTGGTATGTTTTGTTTATCAACTTTTTACAAGTTATGACAACTGGGAAAAATCGATAGGAGCTTAGATTAGTCCTCTTACCATTTGGAAAAAGTTCAAAATTATGGAAAATGACATCAGTAGGAAACTACGGCGTAGTTGGTACTCCAAGCTACGCCATAGCTTATGCTCCAGAAATACCATTTCCCAGTTCACCTTAACTACGGCGTATTTGGATCGAGCTAGTTACGTCGTAGCTGTCCCCTGTAACAAAAAAATTTTCAAAACATTTCCAAAGCCTTGTAAATTAGTTTTGAACTTTGTGGGTGTGTTCCCTAAAAACCCTCACGAAACTTCACTCGTCCACTCGGGATACCGAGGGGTTTAAAAGGTTTGTTGCATACGCTAAATACAACCGTGATTCCTACGAAAGTAAGTTAGATTTTATTTCATTTCTTGTATATCTATTTAATACCTTTTGTGCTATGTTGCTTTTATACGAATTTATGCTTTTGGTAGCTACACATTTGTTGATGATAAAAAGCTGCAAGGAAGCACTTCAAATGCAGATTAGTTGAATGATATACCGAAGGATGATGATGAGCTGCTGTAGATTGAGGATGTTGCTCAAGGAATCATACTTGGAGCATGTGTCGGGACGTGCTATTTATTGATCAAACTGAGCAAATCTAGGGGAGTCCTTTTGTTCCATTTCTAACCCTTCTACTTTTATTTTATATTCTTAGCATAACCCAAGAGGGGGGAAGGGATTAGAAATAAACACCACTTGATTTTTGCTTGCCTTTATTTTTCTAGTTTTTAATGAAAATGTTTAATCTTTAAAATTTTGACATGTTTTTCATTACTTGACTAGTTTAATCGTAACTGAGCACACCTATCATTTATATTACATTATGTGAGGATAAGCCTTTCCGTTTTCCTCTTATACATAAACCCATAAAAAATAAGTGTGTCGGTGGCTGTAGTATACTTTAGAACTTGGCTTGGTATATCTTTTTGAGACCACCAAAATGAGCATTCTACTAAGGTAACTTAGTGTAATCGATGTAGCTAGGATAAAAGGTAAATATTATGATTATCCCCCAAATAGCCATCCATTTGTGTTATGTTTTGTGTTTATTGGCTTTTCACATCGATTAGTCAATCCCCCTATTAAACCCTTTGTTGTACTCATCTTCAGTCCAAGATACCCCTAGTTACCCTACTAAGCCATTCCTTTCATTTTGCTGAAACCCAATATATGTTTGTTTCGTTGCACCTATCGCCTAGCCTACCCTGTAGTTTCTTTAAGTCTATAGTCAAGGAGTTGCTAGTTAATTTTGGTTCCGCTAGTAAAATCCGCAGGTTATGATAAAGGGAGTTTGAAGATTCTCGGGTTTAGAAGATAGTTGATCTCGAGTGGGGGGGAGATGCTTATGTATATATGAGTCTATAATTTTAGTTCATTGTATCATTGTCTTGCATAAAAAAGACGAAAAAATATAATAAAAAGCATGCAAGTAAGTGTTTATTATTAGTTTGTTTATGGCTGGTCGTAAATATAAATCAGTTTATATGCCGTTTAGTATAGTGATAAGTATTCTTGACTTGTCCAGCTGGCATTGATTAGACGTATGCATTATGATGCATATTACGGGTAGCACTTATAAACCTATGTCATTTCTATCTCTCCTTTCTATTTAAGTTTATATTTGTACAATAAGGACATGGTACATCTCAAGTGGGGGGAACGAAGATAGAAATGAGAAATTTTAGAGAGTATTTGGTTAGATTATGTGCTGATTTTACCCAATTTTTTTTAGAAAAATAGCAAATAATTTTTTGTTCATTGATGATGAAGGCTGAGTTAATGCATCTTACATGCTTACTTATTATGGAGATTGTGAGGCATTACACTACATTTGATACGCATTAACTCGTATATGATTGATTATTGAAGACCCCTTGATTCTTGACCCTCAGTTTTTGCCTTATGGGATTTGAATGCGACTAGTGACAGGGAGATTATGCACTTCGGAAACTATTTGTTTGTTTATTTTTCATTTTACACCCATTTAAATGTTTTCCTATGTCTTTATCCTACCCTTAATCATTATTAATCCTAACCTTTAGCTTATTTGAGTTAAGGAATTGAGCAATCAGGTGTGTCACATTCATGGATTTGGGCGACCATTTGTTGTTTTGTTGCCTTTTTGGAATATTGGTATTTGTAAAGATTACTGTTGGTCCCTTGGAATCTGATATAAGATTTATAATGTTAGCGTATTTATATATCCTTTTAAAAGGAATTTTATAAACCAGAAGGCTTTGATACCACTTGTTGGTCCCTTGGAATCTGATATAAGGTTTATCAAGTTAAACTAATCAGATTCCATGGCTACAAAGTGAATTTTAAACATATATATATGAATAATATAAAGAACAAGTTTAAAACACACAGAAGTACTTTTCAACGTTTAGGTTCTTATTAGAATCAAATAAAGAATCTATGACACACCTTGCTTGCGGAATAGCAATGTGGTTGAATGACAATTGAGGTGTTATCTCCTTCAAACTGATTCTCTAACCAAAGTTATGAGAAATAAGAAAGCAAACTATTTGACTAGAACTGAAGCTTTAGCTTCAGCAGTTTCTATTCAGTTTATTTGAGAGATAAATGAACTCTTCAATGTGTTTCACATTAGTTGGAAGAGATAACATTTACTCTGGGAATCCCTTTCCTTTTATTGGCCAAGGGATTAGGGTTTACAAGTTTAACCTAGACTACGTGGCAAGCATTAAATGGGTGGTTGAACTACCATATAATGCACGTTTGCTTTCTAGTACTAGGTACTGTCCTTTGAGGAAAGTTGTTGTACTTCTATACTAACTTTTAGAAGTTACTTTCCCAAAGAGATTGATTTATTCCTTTTGACATAAAGCAATCTTTTTCCCGCCTTGTAAACCTTCTAGAAGTGAAACAACACGTTTCAACTTCTACGAAGGAGATAGACAACGTTTAGCTTGGAATTGTCAACCAAGTTGAACTGAAGCTCTTACCGGAAGCCTTCTTCAGTTTTTGTACCGCTGCATAAACTGAAGTGAAGATACTTTCCAATCTTCTAAGGACCTGAAGAGCTGACGCTAAAGAAACTTCAGCGACTCAAACTGAAAGACTTTAGCTTGAGTAATACTTAGGGGATTTTATGTTTAAATCTACTAAAAACTGAAGGGCTTGGGAACTGAACCCAACAATCTCCCCCTATTTGAATATACAAATAGCCTACATTAAAATCAATTGTAAGTGAGCAAAACAACTTCTTCTTACACAACTGATATAAATTGAACAACATAAACTGATAACCATTTATTCTAACTTTCATTACATTACTTTTACAAAAGATAAAGTTATTACAAACGGTTTCCATTCTACTGTCTTAGTTGCCCAATGAACCTCTTCTTCATGCTAAACTTGATGACTTGTTTTTCTTTGTTGACCTGGAATGGTCTTTCAAGTCACTGGATCTTTTTCTTTTCTTGTTTGCTAACTCATTTAGCTCATTTAGAGGATCTTGTTCCTTGAGAGGTTTGTTGAAGTCAATCTTTAGTTCTTCTTCAGTTTGATCAAGGTATTCCATTCTTGTCTTTATCAATATGTAGATGGTTTTCCATCCTTTTTCATTTCTGTCAGGACAAGCTTGTACAACCTCTCTCCATTCAATAGTCTCATCTTCCCTATATACTTTCAGTGAGATAGGGCCTTTTTGTGTGATAACATCATAGTTTATGATCTTTGAGCTTTTTCTTCTTTTCAGCATCTTGTCATAATATTTACCAAAGAGTAACTTCTTCTTGTAATATTGTTCCACCACATCAATGCCCAAAAGATCAACTAATTCATTTTGCGGGTTTGTTTCAGCATCCTTCGTTGTGTTCTTCTCCCCCTCAGTAGTTAAAGCAGTTGCGTGGCCTGCTGAAGGAACATCCTTGGTTGTAGCTCTTGATGCATTTTCCACCACAGTGGCAAACTTGGTCAAGGTTTCAGTAACCTTGTTCAATAGACTTAGAAGGGAATCTAAAGTCTTGAGCTTTGTCTGAACTGAGGAAACTAGAACTCATAAAGCTTGAAACTCTGCTGGAAGTTCCCATTGAATATTCTTTAGTTCAGAAACCTAGGAGGTAAGACTAGAGATAGTGGAAGTAAAAGTATCCAGTTTTTTTAGAATCTCTTTTAAGTCCCCAGGTAGCTTGATTTTCATATCTTTAACATGCTACTTTAGTTCTTTAATCTCTCTAGATAATTCAGTTAATTTTGAGGGGAGCTCTTTTAGTTCAGTTGGTAAGCAGCTAGCAAAGTTATGTGAGGCCAAGATTTTGGAGAGTTCAGGCTTTAAAGAGGTTACCAGAAGATTAGTAAGCTGGTTGACATCTGGATACGAGGGCCTAGCCTTCAGTGAGGCAACTTCAGCTTCAGCTTTTGCCTTTTGTTGTTCCAGCTCATCCTTCTGGGACTGAAGTAATTGAACCTAAGCCATTAACTCTTGAATTTGAGCCGATTTTGGAGATGGAGGATGAGGGATTGAAGTGTCTTCTGGTACATCATGAGAAGAAGCATCAGTGTATTTATCTTTGGCAACTTCTTCTTCCTCTTCACTCTCATCTGAAACAATGATTGGTTTATCCTCTGGGAGTCAGGAGTGAATAAGGCAAATCTTGTGTCTTTCAAGAGATCTGATAAATCCTCCAACTTTATTTTCTTTAAAATTTCATCAGCTCTGGACTCCTTATTTGTTCCTGAATCAGTTTGGGCAGTTTTTAACCCATCTTTAGTTTTTTTGGTTTGATCTACAAGAACACTTGGATTAGTCCCTGCAAATGTGATTAATTTAATAGTTTTTAGTCCTTTATTCATACCTTGTTGTGAGTGTATGGAATCATTATGAGCAGATAATCCAGGATTAGCTTCAACTGTAGAATCTACTAAAGCATCATGTCCTGATGCAGACTCAGAGTGCAAATGAAAGAAGCTGAATAAAACAGTTTCAATAAGAATTAAATGTAGACATACCACTACTGAGCTGAGGGTAGGCTCCATCTTTACTGGTGGCCCCTAAAGATGTTGGGCCACCAGCAGCTTGATGTGGGTCTTTATGCATTTCACCAACCACTGGAGTGGGAGGTGAAGGATGGCTTGGTCTTTTATCCTTGGCCGAACTGGACTGAGTTTCTTTTTCTGATTGGCCAGTTTTGGATTTGGATGCCTTAGTCTTGGACTCGGATGTGTGTTTTGAAGATTGTTTTCTTTTGAGTCCACTTTTAGCTCCAGGCTTTTTTGCCTTGGGGAACCTCCTCAGTTTGTGAGAAAGGTTTAGGAGCTTTGGGGTCCACAATCACATTTAAATTGCAGATGGCCTTCATGTGGTAAGTGAAGGGAGGTCCTTCAGTTTGGTTTGGCTTCAATGCCTAGTTATGAACACTGAAGACCTGAGTGGGGTTTATGGCGAGTTCTTCATTCTCATATTCAGGCATCATGTATTCCAGTAGAAGGGATATTAACCTAGGACAGGGAACAACCTTTTCTCAATTTTTCTTGCTTAGTTTATGAATTATATCCTCCTATATTAGCCTAGAATAATCTACCTTTACCCCATTGGCCAAACAATACAGGATGGTGGCATCTTTGTTGGAGATTTAGTCCAAGCCACCTATTTTCCCACCTAAACACTGGATGACTTAACCCATTAGTAGCCTCCACCTAGGAGGAAGATAACTCTTTTAGAGAGTTCCCCTTGTCCCAATCTCCCTACTGTACCCTATTGTTGCAAACCATGGTCTTACTATTGTTATGGAGGATGGGGAAACGTACATACTTAAGTGAGGTAGGTATTGAGCCCTAAGAGCATTCCTAAAGGTGTTGATACCTATGTCTCCTCTAATTCCCCATGTAGGAGTTGATACCCAAATCTTAGATTCATCTAAGGTCTTTGCAGTATACTAAAATTCACTCAGGTATTCTTTGTATTAAGTTGGGGCCCTGATAAATGCTTCCTTTAGAAGCATTTGGAAATGAAGTCTGACACCTCTTTAAAGTATTCTGAGTTTGAGTGGGAGGGATATAGAAGTGCAACTTCATTGTTGGTGGTGAATGCAATTTCTTCAAAGATGAACTCAACCTGATCTGCAGGTAAGAAAGGATTTGGACTTTCGAGTTTGTCAAGAGTGACAGGTTCTTCTTTGGGAGTGATTTCAAGTGAAGAGGGTTTGTATGATGATGAATCAGCCATTAGGGTTTTGAAGATTTGATCTGGTTTGAGGTGTGTGTTTTGTTTGTTCTTGATGGATTTGTAAGAGTGAGGTGTTGAAAGGTTTGTTATAATTTATATGATTGATGAAATTACAAAATTTTCTTTGAGAAATTGTAATTATCATTTGAGGTTATAAAGTTATGGGAATGTTAAAGGTTTTTTTTTAACATGTGTGCTAAACTTTGTATTTAATGAAAGTCAGCAAAGCATGCATCTGACACCTAGAACAGTGAACAGCCGTCTATTTAATTAAAAAAGTAGGTGAGAGAAAGATGATGAGGTCATTCTAACTTTTGGATGCCATATATTAATATATTTTAATTAAACAATTTCTTTAAAAAGGAAATTATTTTGATAAAATAATATTACTTTTGAGAATCACATTTGTTTTTAAAATTGACCTTGAGTTGATGTTTGAAAAAGCTAAACTAGGTTCAGGTTTGGTGTTATGTTATGCTGAACAGATTATTGTAATCTTCATCATCATCAATCTTCAAGTGAAGGTGACAAAACCCCAAATGCTCATGCAAATCCATGAATGAGACATATGTGATTGCTCAGTTACTTTACTCGAGAGAAAGCAAAAGAATTTGATAAAATCATTTTGTAAACTGGACTGAAGAAAATAAATCAATTTTGTTCAGTTCTTGACTTGACTTGACCAATATATGTACTCCAGCGAAGGCGACAAAATCACACATGCTCATGCAAATCCATAAATGAGACATATGTGATTGCTCAGTTACTTCACTTAAGCAAGCTAAAGGTTATATGCAAAAACTGAACTGACAATTAACAAATGAAAGTTTGTTCAGTTTTGGATGAAAGCGTTGAAGCTTTAGTTTTCTTCAGTTAGTATTGAAGCTTCAGGTTTTGAATCAATGTTCAGCATACCTAGTTCAACAATTAATCTTTTGAAAGTTGGCTCATCCAGAAGCTTGGTGAAGATATCAGCAAGTTGATATTGAGTGGGAATGAAATAAAATTCAATGATCCCTTTTAGAATATGATCTTTGATAAAATGATATCTGATATCAATATGCTTTGTTCTTGAGTGTAGAACTGGATTGTTTGAGATTGCAATAGCACTTATGTTATCAAAAAATATGGGTACCTTTTCATAAATGATATCATAGTCAGTGAGTTGACTCTTCATCCATAATATGTTGGCATAACATTGTTGGGAATAAAAGGCTTCTTAACTATTACTACTGTTGGTTTAAGTTACTGCTGCTAGTTATGAAGATTACTACTGCTGGTTTTAGTTTCTACTGCTGGTGAAGATTGCTGGAAATATTCTAAGTCATTACTACTGCTAGTTGTAAAGTTACTACTGCTAGTATTAGTTACTACTGCTAGAAGAGTTTCTACTATCAGTTATAAGTTAGTACTGTTAGTTATATGTTAGTACTGCTGATGTGATAAGAATGAGATATTTTAGGAAAAGATATGTATGTATAGAAAATGAGTTGTAAGCCCATTAGGGTTCCTTGGTGTATAAAAGGAGATCCTAGGGCATGTAGGTTAGTATCTTAATATCTCATCTTCATATATCATCTAGAAATCGTTTTGTTATAGCTTCAAGGTTTTGTATAAACCTAACACTATTAAAAGTGTTCGTATTTATATATTGAGGCTTAAGGTTTGGTATTATACAATCTTACTTATTACTGTTTCATTGTTTAATCTTCTTGGTATCATAGACTAGATTCCGCATAGTCTTTGATATATTCAATCAAAGTTTCTATCATAGTTGTCTTGGACTTATTCAATACAACTAAGCCTTTTACAAGCTAAGCAAGATCTATTCAAGTGGGATCAACAAGTGGTATCAGAGCTTGTTGAGAAACTTTGAATAAGAAGAAACAATCTACACATACCAGATCTATTTGTTTGTGAAAACATGGAGGCAGTATCTTCACCAATGGTTGCTGCTGCAAAACATCCAGTGATCAATCCAGGCGAATTTGAGCTTTGAAAAATGAGGATAGAACAGTACTTCCTAATGACATATTATGCTCTTTGGGAAGTAATAGTAAATGGAGACTCACCTCCACCAAAGAGAACTGTTGATGGTGTTGAGCAAACATATCCTCCTACAACTGCAGATGAGAAGTTTGCAAGGAAGAATGTGTTAAAGGCAAGAGGTACATTGTTGATGACTCTTCCAAATGAACATCAACTAAAGTTTAATACCTACAAATGTGTCAAGACTCTGATGGAAGCTATAGAGAAAAGGTTTGGAGGTAATAAGGAGTCAAAAAAAACTCAGAAGACACTTTTAAAGCAAAAGTATGAGAATTTCAATTGATCAAGCTTAGAAGGATTTGATCAAACCTATGATAGGCTTTAAAAGCTTATCAGTCAGCTAGAGATTCTGGGTGAGACTATTTCTCAAGAAGATATAAATCTGAAGTTTTTAAGAAGTCTCCCATCAGAATGGAAGACTCATACCTTGATCTAGAGGAACAAACCTGATTTAGACACCTTGAGCATGTATGACCTATACAACAATCTAAAGATTTATAAAACTAAAGTTAAAGGGTCATCAAGCTCAAACCAAAATTCATAAAATGTGGCTTTTGTGTCTTCTAATAACTCTGGCAGTTCCAATCAAGCTCATGGTTCTAACTCTGCCAATACTGATAGTATGAGTGATGCTGTGATCTATTCTTTCTTTTCAAACCAATCCAACAGTCCACAATTAGATAATGAGGACTTACAACAGATTGATGCTGATGACTTGGAAGAGATGGATCTAAAGTGGCAGATGGCTATGCTGGCCATAAGAGCTAGAAGATTCCAAAATAAGACTAGAAGGAAGATTAGTGCCAATGGTGGAATGCTATGACTGTCATAAAAGGGGCCACTTTGCAAGGGAGTGCAAGGCTCTAAGGGAGAACAGGAACAGAGAACCCGTAAGGAGGAATGTGACAATAGAAACAACAGAGACAAAAGCTTTGGTGGCTCAAGATGGACTTAGGTATGACTGGAGTGACCATGCTAAAGAAGGACCTACAAACTTTGCACTTATGACATATACATCTTCAAGTTCTTCAAGCTCAGATTCTGAGGTATCTACTTGTTCTAAAGCATGTTTAAAATCTTATGAAACTCTCAAAGAACATTATGATAATCTGACAAAAGATTTTAATAAGTCTCGATTAAATGTAGGAGCTTATAAAGCAGGTCTAGAATCTGTAGAGGCTAGAGTAGATGTGTATAAAAAGAATGAGGTTGTTTTTTTAAGAGGGACATAATGAATTTTAAAATTAGATATTATGTTAAAGTGATAATGCACTAAACAGAGCTTTGAAATGGAAATTTGAAAATGCTGAAAAGGGAAAGAGATGATTAGAAATTTCCTTAGAAAAGTTTGAAAAATCATCTAAGAATCTAAGCAAACTGTTAGAGATTTAAGTAAGTGATAAGTTCAAGACTGGTGTAGGGTATGATAGTCAAGTGGTTGATAGTCAAGTGTTTGATAGGTCAGGTGAACTACATAGTTACAAAAACAGATGAAGGGTATCATACAGTTTAACCTCCCTATACTGGGTACTTCTGGGCCCCCTAAACCTAATTTGGTACTTGTTGATGAGGAAGAATATGTTTTTAGTGAGTCAATAACTAGTGTGCCTACAGTTGCAACTAGTAAAGTTAAGACTAGTGAGTCAAAACCTAAGTCTGTTAGTGATTGGATATTGACAGTTTGGATGAGAATGAGGACGAGTGTAAGTCTTAAACAGAGAAAAACTGTTTTGCTAAAGTAGAATTGTTAAATCTACATGAGCATGTGAAATACCTTAGGGAGTCTGTTGAGAAGGTAGAAGAATAAGTATGCAAGCTAAATACTAAGAAAATAGTCAAAGTCCTTGAGGTAACAGAGAAACTAGAATTTAATTTGATGATTCAGAATTATGGAAGTTAATTTTGGAGTTTAAAAATAAAGCTTGTTATGTGTGTGGATAGTATCAAATGTTTTTAATAGAGCACATGCACATGTTAGAATGCCCTTTAACAAGTTTACAACAAATAAGAACAGTAATTTAAATGAAAAAGTTAATACTATTAGAAGAAATGTTACTACTGTTGGCGTCAAAATCAAGTGTTTGTGGAATAAGGAAAGAGGCTAATGTTGTTAAGCTCTCAAGCATGTTGGGTTAGGGTACAAAGAAAAAAGTTTTAGACCACTGTCTCGAGACATAAATGGTGCATCAATGACTTTAAAAAAGATTTAACTATGTTGTTACACAAGGGCAGATCGAGTCTGCTAATAGCTTAGGTCCCCAAAAAGAGCATGATTCTCTTCTTTTTGTGCATGCAATCACAGCTAGAATTACAGAAAAGAGTAATTGACAGTGGATGCTCTAGGCACATGACTGGAAACAAGTCCTACCTCTCAGATTATGAAGAAATTGATGGTGGATTTGTTGCATTTAGAGGAGATCCCAAAGGAGGTAAAATCACTGGTAAAGGTAAAATCAGTAAGTAAATTAGATTTTGAGATGTGTACTTTGTTTTTAAAGAGCTTATGTTAACCTTTTTTAGTGTCTCACAAATGTGTGACAAGAAAAATAGTGTTCTTTTTACAAACACTAAATGTGTTGTTTGTCTTTGACTTTAAGCTACTTGATGAAAATCATTGTCTTGCTTAGAGTTCCTAGAAAAGATAACATGTACAGTGTTGATTTAAAGAATATTGTTCTTTTAGGAGGTCTAACTTGTCTCTTTGCAAAGGCCACATTAGATGAATCTAATCTTTGGCCTAGAAGGCTTGGGTATATAAATTTCAAAACTATAAATAAATTGGTTAAGGGAAACCTTGTAAGAGGTTTACCTTCAAAATTTTGAAATTAATCAAACCTGTGTTGCTTGTCAGAGAATAATTTGATGACTCAGAAATTAGGAAGTAATTTTGAGTTTAAAAATAAAGCTTGCTATGTATGTGGCAGTTTTAACCATTTGATCAAAGATTGTGATTTTTATAAAAATAAAATGGTGGAAAAACCTGTATGGAATAATGCTAGAAGGGTGGATCACCAAAATTCTCAAAGATTGACTCACCCTCATTCAAAAAGAAATTTTGTTCCAAGAGCAGTCTTAATGAAATCTGGCCTTAAAACACTTAATACTGCTAGGCAAAACTCTTCAAGAGCAGCAGTATCAGTTAATACTGCCAGACCAATTAATACTGCTTACCCAAGACCAACAGTGAACTGTGCAAGGCCAGCATCAAATGTTTTTAATAGAGCACATTCACATGTTAGAAGGCCCTTTAACAAGTTTACAACAAATAAGAACAATAATTTAAATGAAAAAGTTAATACTGTTAGAAGAAATGTTACTACTGCTGGGCCAAAAGCAGTAGTAAGTGATAATAAGGGACATGAGGCTAATGTTGTTAAGGCCTCAGCATGTTGGGTTTGGAGACCAAAACAAAAAGTTTTAGATCATGTCTCCAGACACAATGGTGCATCAATGAACTTCAAAAGATTTGACTATGTTGATGCACAAGGCATATCCAAGTCTGTAATGGCGTGGGTTCCTATAAGAGCCTGATTGTTTTACCTTTTGTGCAGGGCAATCCACAGCTAGAATTGTAGGAAAAAGGAGTAATTGACAGTGGATGCTCTAGGCATATGACTGGAAACAAGTCCTACCTCTCAGATTATGAAGAAATTGATGGTGGATTTGTTGCCTTTGGAGGAGATCCCAAAGGAGGTAAAATCACTGGTAAAGGTACAAAAGCATGTGAAAATACAGGTAAAGCTAGAGTGGAGACAGTACCTAGCAAAGATTACATACTACTACCATTTTTGACTCAAGATTCACCATTCTCTTCTAGTTTAAAGGATTCTCCTGATGCTGGATTCAAACCATCAGGGGAGGAGGAAAAGAAGGATGCTGAACATCTAGAGAATGAAGATAGTAAAGTGCCAAATATAGAGGAGCCAAGAGTTAATCAAGAGTAGGATGAAAGTGTTAACAATACTAACAATATTAATACTCTTAGTTCAACTGTTAATACTACTAGCATAGAAGATAAAGTTGTTGATGAGAATACAGTCTATGGATGTGTTGATGATCCTAATATGCCTAATTTGGAAGAGTTTGTCTATTCATAAGATAATGAAGGTGTTGGTGCAGAGGCTAACATGAATAATTTGGATACATACATGCCTGTCAGTCCTATTCCAACTACTAGAATTTACCAGGATCGTCCATTTAAACAAATCATTAGAGATTTACATTCAGCACCTCAAACCAGAAGGATGACAAAGAGTGTGACTGAACATGGTATGTTTAGTTCAGTGCAATAGAGGATCAACCACAAAGATTTACAAAATTATCTGTTTGCATGTTTCTTATCACAAATAGAGCCTAAAAAGGTAATCCAAGCATTAAAAGATCCAAGCTGGATAGAAGCTATGCAAGAAGAGCTTCTTCAGTTCAAGTTACAACAGGTTTAGACCTTGGTGGATTTACCATATGTTAAAAGAGCCATTGGTACTAACTGGGTGTATAGGAATAAGAAAGACGAAAGAGGCATTGTAATCAGGAACAAGGCTAGGTTGGTTGCACAGGGTTACACTCAAGAAGAAGGAATAGATTATGATGAGGTTTTTGCTCCAGTGGCTAGGATTGAAGCAATTAGGCTGTACTTAGCCTATGCCTCATTCAAAGACTTTGTTGTGTACCAGATGGATGTGAAGAGTGCATTTCTGTATGGCAAGATTGAAGAGAAAGTTTACGTCTGTCAACCTCCAGGGTTTGAAGATCCAGAGTTCCCTGACAGAGTTTATAAGGTAGAAAAGGTATTATATGGTCTACATCAAGCTCTTAGAGCTTGGTATGAGACTCTATCTACCTATTTATTGGACAATGGATTTCAAAAAGGTAAGATAGATAAGACTTTGTTCATTAAAAGAGTCAAAGGTGATATTCTACTAGTTCAAGTATATGTAGATGAAATTTTGAAGAAGTTTGGCTTTTAAACTATGAAGACAACAAGTACACCTATGGAGACCTCAAAGTCTTTGATGAAGGATGAAAATGCTAAAGATGTTGATGTTCACTTATATAGATCAATGATTGGCTCATTAATATATTTAACATCTTCAAGGTCTGATATAATATATGTTGTATGTGCTTGTGCAAGATTCTAAGTCACACCTAAAGTTTTACATTAGATACTTGAAAGGTCAACCTAACTTAGACCTTTGGTATCCTAAGGACTCACCATTTGATTTGGAAGCCTATACTGACAGTGACTATGCTGGTGCAAGTTTAGATAGGAAATCCACAACAAAAGGTTGTCAATTTTTTGGAAGCAGATTGATTTCATGGCAATGCAAGAAGCAAACTGTTGTTGCCAACTCTACTATTAAAGCAGAGTATGTAGCTGCATCTACTTGCTGTGGACAAGTGTTATGGATCCAAAATCAAATGCTTGATTATGGATATAACTTTATGAACACCAAGATTTTTATTGACAATGAAAGCACAATCTGCATAGTTAAGAATCTAGTGTTTCACTCAAAGACTAAGCACATTGAGATTAGACATCACTTCATCAGGGATTTATATGATAAGAGATTAATACAAGTGATTAAGATTCACACTGATCACAATGTTGTAGATTTACTCACAAAAGCATTTGATGTTAGTCATTTTCAATTTTTGACTGCTAGCATTGGAATGCTTAATCTTTGAAGTGTTGTTTGGATAGATTGATGATTGGAATAAGTTGGAAATGCTAAGTATGAAATTGGGGTTAAAACTGGTAACTCAAAAAGTTAATGCTGTTGGGCATTACTTAGTACTGTTGGGCGAAAAGTTAGTACTGCCAAGCAAAAAGTTAATACTGCTGGGCTAAGATAGTGCTGCCAGGCAAAAGTTAATACTGCCAGGCTACTTACTACTACTAGGTTAGCGTTGGAGTTATAACTGCTGAGGGTATTTTTGGTCTATAAAAGGAATACTTCGCTTATAGGTTTTCTATATTACCTATTTACGTGTATTTGATCACAATAAGTTCTTCTTAATTCTTTAAATACTCTCAATCACAAACTTAAAACTCAATTTCATCACCGAATTTAAACAATTATCACTCATGGAGGCTCTAAAATTTGTTGATTCACACAACATGGTTGCTTACATGGAAAAATCCACAGAGAATGCTGATTTTGATGAGATAGTAGACTTTTTGAATGTTAACCCAATCCGATATGCCTTAACTGTAAGTCCAACTATTTATGTCTCTTATATTGAGCAGTTTTGGTCTACTACAAAGATCGAAATAGTCAATAATGAAAGACAAATACGTGCCAAAGTTAATGGCAAGACAATAGTAATATTAGAATCATCTGTGAGGAGAGTTCTTCAATTTAATGATGAGGATGGTATTGCTTGTCTCACAAATACTAATTTTTTTGAAAACCTTCAATTGATGGGATATGAGAATCTTTCTGATAGACTTACTTTTTATAAATCTTATTTTTCTCATTAATGGAAGTATCTTATACATACCATCTTGAAATGTTTAAGTTCAAAATCAACTTCTTGGAATGAATTTGGTACAAATGCATATGTAGTTATATGTTTGGCTAAGAATAAAAAATTTAATTTTTCTAAATTGATTTTTGATGGTATGTTGAGAAACTTGGATCCTAATTCTAAAAAGTTTTTAATGTATCCAAGGTTTTTACAACTGTTTTTGAACAATCAAATTGAAAATCTTACACCAACTTTTAATGATGAGTATGATACACCTTATCATACTAAAAAGGTTTTTGCAAACATGAGAAGGCAAGAAAAAGATTTTTCAGGGACTGTGACACCATTGTTTGATACTATGTTGATACAACCTCAAGCAGATGTGGGTGAAGGTTCAGGACAACCCACTGAACCCTAAGACACACCTACTACCGCTTCACCATCTAATATTGAACCAATCCTTATTATTGCATCATCATCACAACCCCAAAAGACTCACAAACGTAGGAAAACCAAAAGGCCCACTGAGATATCTCAGTCTAGTGGACCTACTACCCTTGTAGCAGATGAGACTGTCCATGAGGACAGGGGAGACAGTATGGAAAGGGCTGCCACTACTACTGCTAACTTAGATGCAGAGCAGGACAATGGTAACATAATTAGGACCCAATCCATGGCAACACTTAATGAGCATATTCCTTAGGGAACTGGTTCAGGTAGTGGTCTTAGGCACAAAGATACCATATTAGGAGACAGACCTGCTTAAACTAGGTTTGAGAGGTTGTATAAAGAGTCCAATGATCCACCTCTCTCAGGAGTTAACACACCTGGAAGTAGGGAGGACAGACTGAAAATTATAGAATTGATGGAAATTTGTACAAAATTGTCTGACAAGGTTCTTGCCTTGGAGAATGTCAAGACTGCTTAGGATTTGGAGATTACTAGTCTAAAGAAGAGAGTCAAGAAATTGGAAAAGAAGAAAAAGGCAAGAACTCCACAACTCAATAGGAGGTTATTCAAAGTCAGGATAGAGTCTTCTGCTGATAAAAGTTTGGGTGATCAGGAGGATGCATCCAAATAGGGGAGGAATATAGCCGAATCAGACCAAGATGAAGAGATTTCATTTGTTCAAGAGGATGTAAAGACTCAGGGGAGGTATGATCATGATATTGATGTTACTACTGTCAGTGCACCAATTACTACTGCTGGTGTATCTGTTAGTAGTGCTGAGCCAAGTACTCCTCCAACAACAACAACTGTTATTGAAGATGAAGATCTCACAATTGATCAGACACTTATGCAAATGATAAGTAAGAAATCAAAAGAAAAAGCAAAAGAAAGAGGATCAAAAGAAACATCTAGTAAGCCTGCTACTAGACCAACAAGAGGAGTGACTATGAAAGAACCTAGTGAGTCTAAAACAAGAAAAGCAGTACCTCTTTCACAACATGATCTAAAAGACAAGGGAAAACCCAAAATGATTAAACCAGAGAAGCCATTAAAGAAAAAGGATCAGATCAAGTTTGATGAAGAAGTGGCTAAAAGACTTGCAGAAGAATTAGAGGTTGAGTTAGAAGAAGAAGAAAGGGTTACAATACAAAGAGAAGAAGAGGCTAACTTAATTTCATGGGATAATACTCAAGCTATGATGGGGTCAGATTATGAGTTAGCTTAGAGACTACAAGCAGAAGAACAGGGAGAATTGACTATTAAAGAGAGGTCAAGATTCTTTGTAGAGTTAATGGACAAAAGGAAGAAGCACTTTGCAAATCTTAGAGATGAAAAGATCAGAAGAAAACCACCAAATAAAGCACAAAATAGGAATCAAATGTATACCTATCTGAGAAACATGGCTGGATACAAACACACTCAGTTGAAGAACAAAAGTTTTAAAGAAATTCAGATGTTGTTTGATAAAGAAACGAAGAGGGTAGATTCATTTGTTCCTATGGATTCAGAGATGGTGGAAGGCAGTGGAAAGAAAACTAAAAGCAGTAGAAAGGAAACAGTTAGTAAGAAAAGAGCAGGTGAAGAACTTGATGAAGAAAGTGTCAAGAGGCAAAAACTAGAGGATGATGCAGAAAAGGCAGAACTTCAACTTTGTTTAGAGATAGTTTCCAATATATGGAGAAGCTTCAATGATAATGCAATTGTCTACAAAATATCCAATAGTTAATGGAATACACACATTCAAGCAGAATGACAAGATGTATTAATCAATGCATCAGGCAATGGAAGTGAAAATATTACAGATAATAGTGCAATGCTTGATGATTTTGACAGACAAGATGTGTTAGATCTATACAGGATGGTAAAGGAAAGATTTGAAACAGCAAGTCCAGAAGGATATGACAGATTACTTTGGGGAGATCTTATAACTTTATTTGAGCCAAGTGAGGAAGATGAAATCTGGAAAGCTCAACAGGACTACACATTGATAAGATGGAGGTTATTTGATTCATGTGGAATTCATTTACTATTGACAGATACTAGAATTACTATTCATATGCTAGTAGAAAGAAAGTATCCTCTTACACAAGAAATGCTTTCAAGGATGTTAAGTAGAAGACTACAAGTTGATCATGAGTGTGAAATGGCTTATGAACTTCTCAGATTTACAAGATCACAGCTTAAGAAGTAGAAGAGTGTTTGAATACATCCTCCTGAGGATTAAGAAGATTTTATTGAAGAAACTTGATGATTAATATGATGAATATCAAGTTTAAGGGAGGATTGTTGGGAATAAAAGGCTTCTTAACTATTACTACTGTTGTGTAACAATTCACATTTCGGGTCATTTTACGTCAATAAATATTCGACTATTTATTTTAAGCTTTTACAAGTTTACTTTTAATTTCAACCGTTTAGTTAAACCGTGTAAATTAAAAATCAACAATCAACGTAAACCGACACTAAATAAATAAAAGTTTACGTCAAATAAGTGCTATATAATTGTTACTGATATAATTTATAAATTTTCATATTTTATTTTTGTATTTTACGTAAGACCGCCCCTTACGACTCAATATGTACATTTCATCAGCACATAAACCATATTTACCTTATTAATAAAAACATATACATTCATAAATATGAAAAGAATCAAAATTTAGACATTTTGTCATTTACATTCTTTCTTTGCCGCCAACAACCCACCAAAATGAGAAACACCAACATCTTATTTTAATCTTGAAAGACCAAGTATACCACTTTTGTGTTAAACACATTCATATGCCAACATGTGACTTGAGAACTTGTGACAACCCCTACTCCTTGGCTCCATCACCACGGCAAGCAGACAAAAACCTAGGCGACTTTAACACATTATTGAAAAAAAAATAATAACTTGAAGAAATTAGATTATAACTTTACCTAAAATAAACTTTATAAATAGATGCTACGCAAACACATGGACAATCAACAAAAATAAAGAAAAAACTCTGTTTTCTTCTTTTGGATTACGCAGAAATACAAAGAAAAAGTGCAAGATGAAAGACAAGCATTGATTTTAGTATTACAAGTATATGAAAGTGGTTATTATAAGCAAAGGGTTCTAGTTTTGTTGATTTGTTATACATCTTGCTAAAAATCCACCATCCATCTCACTAAGGTTTAAATCTTTTTCTCATACTTTCATTATGTATCTTTTCATTGCCATTAACATTTTATTTACAAGTTTATATCACCACTTGTTTTATTTTACCAATTTACAAATAGAATCCAAGTTTTATCCATAATTAAACAAATATATACACATGGTAAAATTAAGTACAAATATGTTAGATCGATAAAAAATATGTTATTTGATATATTAACAAGCGTTTGATAATTTAAATATCTAGTTGTTTGATTATTGATGTGTAAATTAGTTATATAGAGTTATGGGCTTATTTATTTTGGTGTTCTTGACATTTAGTATGAAATGAAGACTATAAATTAAGTGGCATTAATTAAATACAAGATTTGTATTGTATAAAGTAAGAGTTACAAATGAGTAATTAAAACCATAGTAAAAATCACTAAATAAAATATATATAACTATTTATTCAAACCAGTTCGTACCTACTGTTTTGGCACGGATTTCTAGGCAAAGTAAAACCTTAAAAATATGATAATACGTCTCAAGACGATTCCGAATATATAAGGAACTCGAAAAACAGACTTATAACGAAGAGGTTATAGCCGATTTAAGTTTGACGAAAAACTAATATTTTTGACAGCTTTGCAAAGTTTTCGGACTTTCTGTCCAATTCACGGAAAACGCATTTTGACCCTTTCGGGTCCGAGTCGGGAAAATATTTATAAAATAGAACTGTAGATATTATTATCCTTTAAATCCTCGAGTTGGAAACGACCCGAAACTCATTAAAACGAAGGAGATACCCTCTTAAAGTCGGACCAATTTCAGAAAAATAAATAAAAATTCCTGCACATATTAAAAAATAATATGTTGTTTAATAGTGAATTAGTGTTTTTCGAGTCCGTTTGGACTATAAAAACCTTAAGAAATAATAGTGTACAATATTTATATGATATTAATACGCGTTTTAAAACATTATATATATTATTTACGAATTTAATTAGACTTATATTTTGACCACTTTGTAAATAATATAAAATAGCAAAACAGCGTAAGCGGATTAAATTTAATTGTTGGACTAATAGACTATTTTTACATAGATCCAAACACAATAAATATAAACATCGACATAAATAACAAGGACAATAAAGAAAACTATTTTGTACAAAAGTATTTATACACAAAATACATAGAACAATAAAGTTACATACTAACATACACACTTAGTTTATAAACTAAACAAAAACTATTAGGTGGTGATCTAACTTAAAAAATGCATTGTTGTATCATTATTCAAGTATACATTCTTACACGACCTATATTTAATTAGGTTACATTCCGGCAAGTTGTGCCATCTTAATAATGGATGATCCACTCATCATTCAGAATCACCATCACTTGATTGAGTTTTTAGTCCCCAGTCTTTTACTTATTCAATCATTTAATAAATGTCGGGATGAATCTTTTTGTTTTACCAAAATGGATGCAAGTACATTTAAATTCAAATATTACGAGTTTGCCTAAGTAGCTATAACCCACAATGCCCTTCATCATGAACTGTTAATTGCATATATGTAATTGTTAATTTCATTATGTGAGCGCGAATGTTATGAATAGATCTATTTGGGAATTAACAACCCCGTTCGGGCAAGTAGCGCTTGCTAGTATTCCGGTTGAACGGAACGACGAACGCATACCATGTCGGTTCATAATTTTACTGGGTTGAACATCTACATTGGGCACATTATTTATATGTAGTTGATACATACATTGTTAAGCTTCAGTGTCATGAGCTTAGTGCATTTCGTAATATATTTTTGTGATATTGTAATTGCTACTCTATTACAGGGAAATCTTGCTATCCACTTCATTAAATTTATAAACATATAAATTCACCAACATTATTGTTGCGTTTTAAAACATGTTTCTTAGGTACATAAGTGCTAAGTGCTTACTTGATGTGCATTGGAGTCCAAATAATACAAGATTACTTTCAAACGACACTTAGAGGTCGTTCTCTCATAACTGGTGCAATGGGTAATATATGAAGTAACGCTCCCGGAACATCGATTTCCGCTCGACCTTTGGGGGTGTTACTGATTGGTATAAGATCCTGGCTATAGAGAACTAGGTTGGCATATTTTACACTAGACTATAGACTCGCTTTACAAACATTGCACCATACAAAAGTTTTCAAGGACAAAAATACTACAGTACTGTTTGCATCTAGTATACATGCTTGCATGTCATGCACCATTTTAGCATTAGTTTGGATATACTAAATTTTCTTACAGTAGTAAAATATGTGGCTTACATTTGTTTTTTCCCCCCCCCCCCCCCTTAAAACTTATATCTTAAATTTTATATAAGAATTATTATATAGATACTAGAACAATTTCTCAAAACATTACTAATGACACAATGGACCAAAGAACCGTGTCAAGTACATTAACATAGCAAACTCACAACATTACCTCTACGGAGCATGAAAAGACTTAAGAGAACTAACAAATACTATATATGCTCACACTAATTTTGAAGAATCATGCCTGTAACAAGACAAGGAACAAACTACGAGCCATGACACCATAATCCATCCAGCTAAGATCGATCGGCACTCCAAAGAAATTCTACCCAAACTCAAGGACGACGATAGCCAAAAATTGCAGGAGGAGGACTCATAAGGCCTGTGCACCTGCACAGTGTTTGTGTACCTATCCCGACTTCATAAATGCCAACCCTTGAACTTCAAAGAAACTGAAGGTGTTGTTGCTTTGTCTTAATGGCTCAAAAAGATGGAATTAGTATTCCACATTAGCGGTTGTGCCATTGAAAATCAAGTGAATGTTTGCAACCATCGACTCTTTATGTATCGATGCACGTAACCTGGTGAAATGGTCATGTGAGAACCTTTAGGGCCATGATGCAGTCTATTCTATGACTATTTATACGTTCGAAGAGAAATTGAACGGACAAATTTGTCCAGAAAGGTGAAATCGATGAAACATGACATTTAACTGTGTGAAATCTTAAGGGTCAGGGTAAACGATTTTGTAGCTTACACTCCAGCGTTTCCAAGAACTAGCCTTGAAGTGCACTAAATTTCTAACTGATGAAACCTGCAAAAATATGACAATAAAATCGGTGGGACATCCCGTAACATTCTTGGAAATGTCATGTCTGCAAGACCCAAGACTTCTTGAGTTTGCTATCGAGTTTCCACGACTTTGAGGCTCATGAAACTCCGTGACTATGCGGAAAGACAAGCTGAAACAAAGAACATTTGATAACAACAACCATAATCAACAACACATACTCAAGAAACAGAAATGTTGTTCAAGCTTATTCTGGTAGTGTCTGTAGAGAAGAAACTGTATCGGAGGAATCTAAACCCTCTTGCCCTAAAATGCAACTATCACCATGATGGAGAGTGTGCACCCAAGTGCACCAACTACAAGAAAGTCGGTCATTTGACAAAGGATTGTTGGCGTCCCATTAATAATAACAACCAAAGTACTAAGTTGTCTTTGTCTTTGATTACAGGTTATATTTGATGAGAAGAAGCTTGGAAGTTCTTAGGAAGTTTCATTGGATGATTCTTGGAGGACGATTTAACCAGTTATCGCATGTTTCTTCTCCATTATTGAGCAAACCAGGGGAGTACTAGTTTCTTTTCCTAGTTTTCTTTTCCCTTTATTCGTTTCTCGGGTACTTCTACAGCGCATTGGGGACAATGTTCAACTTAAGTGTAGGGGAAAAAATAAGCCTTAGAAACTATTCTATCATTTGTCATTTGCTTTGTCCCTAAATGATGGGTAATATATCAAAACATAGCATAAGAGATCATTTTTACCCAAATTTAAATTTTTTTATGACACATACCGATGAAAACTGAGTATGAATAGCGTCTCATGGATAGGAATTTATATGACTAGCATAAAAACCCTCAGAATTCCACCCCAAAAATGTGAGGTTCGCCTTTAGATCTTTAGGAATTCAGCTATCTATTATTGATGCCCAAGATAGTTCATACCTTTATCATTCTCGAGGTAAGGAGTGAGCAGACACATGCGTCTATTCTGTCGTTACGGAAGTGTACGTGTGGTCTTTGCCGCCTTTTCTGGAGCATTGAGATCGGTATCAAATTATATGAGTGTACCGGTAGTATATGAAATTCAAGAACTTATTATTGTGATGCATTCCGAGACCGCATAGTAAGTATTAGAATTTGATTCATAAGAGCATTAGGATTAACCTATGTTTTAAACCTGTAAATGTTATGATGGTCACACCGATCATATAACTATCCCACACCCTTGCCATGCACTCACTTTTACTGTAGGATACCCCTAGTACAACCTCCGAGCATATCCTTTTTCATAGTTCTCATAATTTTCTGGTGGATTCCAGATTATTAATGAAGAACATTGTTAACCCTTATGTAACAATTCACATTTCGGGTCATTTTACGTCAATAAATATTTGACTATTTATTTTAAGCTTTTACACGTTACTTTTAATTTCAACCGTTTAGTTAAACCATGCAAATTAAAAAACAACAATTAACGTAAACCGACACTAAATAAATAAAAGTTTATGTCAAATAAGTGCTATGCAATTGTTACTGATATAATTTATAAATTTTCATATTTTATTTTTGTATTTTACGTAAGGCGCTTACGTACATCCTTATGTGCATACATGTATGCACATAAACCATCATTACCTTATTAATAAAAACATATACATTCATAAATATGAAAAGAATCAAAATTTAGACATTTTGTCTTTTCCATTCTTTCTTTACCGCCAACAACCCACCAAAATGAGAAACACCAACATCTTATTTTAATCTTGAAAGACAAAGTAAACCACTTTTGTGTTAAACACATTCATATGCCAACATGTGACTTGAGAACTTGTGACTACCTCCTCCTTGGGCTCCCATTACACGGCAAGCAACAAAAACCAAGGCACTTTAACACATTTTTGAAAAAAAAATAATACTATGTAAGAAATTAGATGTAGAACTTACCTAAAATATATTTACAAATAGGATGCTACCTAACACATGACAATCATCAAAATACAAAGCAAAAACACTTTTCTTCTTTGTGGTTTCACGGCAGAAATACAAGAAAAAGGGCAAGATGAAAGTCAAGCATTGATTTAGTATTACAAGTATATGAAGGGGTTATTATAAGCAAAGGGTTCTAGTTTGGTTGATTTGTTATACATCTTGCTAAAAATCCACCATCCATCTCACTAAGGTTTTTATCTTTTTCTCATACTTTCATTATGTATATTTTCTTGCTATGAACATTTTATTTACAAGTTATATCACCACTTAGTTGTATTTTTAACAATTTACAATTAGAATCAAGTTTTATACATAATTAAACAAATATATACACATGGTAAAATTATGTTACAAATATGTTAGATCGATAAAAAAAATATTTATTTTGATATATTACATGTGTTGGATAATTTATATAACTAGTTGTTGATTATTGTTGTGTAAATTAGTTTATATAAGTTATGGCTTATTTATTTTGTGTTCTTGATATTTAGTTATGAATTGGAAGACTATGAATTAGAGGCTTTAATTATATACAAGATGTTGTATTAGATAAATTAGAGGACTTATAGTAATTAAAACATAGTAAAAATCACTGAATAAAACATATATAACTATTTATTCAAACTAGTTCGTACCTACTGTTTTGGCATGGATTTCTAGGCAAAGTGAAACCTTAAAAATGTGCTAATACGTCTCAAGATGATTCCGAATATATAAGGAACTCGAAAAACGGACTTATAACGAAGAGGTTATAGCCGATTTAAGTTTGACGAAAAGCTAATATTTTTGACAGCTTTGCAAAGTTTTTGGACTTTCTGTCCAATTCATGGAAATGCATTTTTACCCTTTTCGGGTCCGAGTCAGGAAATATTTATGAAAGAGAACTTGTAGATTATGATTTTCCGTTAAATCCTCGAGTTGGAACGACCCGTAACTCATTATAAAGAAGGAGATACGCCCGCTTAAAGTCAGACCATTTTTCTGAAAAATTAATAAAAATTCCTACACCTATTTTATAAATAATAGTTGTTGTTTGAATAGTAAATTAGTGTTTTCGAGTGTTTTCGGATCCGTTTAGACTATAAAAACCTTAAGAATAATAGTTTACAATATGTATAATATTATTTACGACCTATATCTAATTAGGTTGCATTCCGGCTAGTTGTGCCGACATATATTGATTGATCACTCATTCATTCACATCATCACTTGAGGTGAGTTTATAGTCCCCATCTTTTACTTTTCAATCATTTATTAAATCTCGGGGATGAGATCATGTTTGTTTTACAAAATGGATGCAAGTACATTTAAATTCAAATATTACGAGTTTGCCTAAGTAGCTATAACCCACAATGCCCTTCATCATGAACTGTTAATTGCATATATGTAATTGTTAATTTCATTATGTGAGCGCGAATGTTATGAATAGATCTATTTGGGAATTAACACCCCCGTTCGGGCAAGTAGCGCTTGCTAGTATTCCGGTTGAACGGAACGACGAACGCATACCATGTCGGATTCATAGATGTTACGGGTTGAACATCTACATTGGGCACATTATTTATATGTAGTTGATACATACATTGTTGAGCTTCAGTGTCATGAGCTTAGTGCATTTCGTAATACATTTTTGTGATATTGTAGTTGCTACTCTATTATAGGGAAATCTTGCTATCCACTTCATTAAATTTATAAACCTATAAATTCACCTACATTATTGTTGACGTTTTAAAACATGTTTTCTGAGGTACATAAGTGCTAGGTGCTTACTTGATGTGCATTGGAGTCCAAATAATACAAGATTACTTTCCAAACGACACTTAGAGGTCGTTCTCTCATAACTGGTGCAATGGTATTATGAAGTAACGCTCCCGGAACATCATTTCTGCTGTGACCCATTTTGGGGGTGCTACACCTTAAACCAATCGTTACACCAAAAAAGCCTTAGCCTACCCTTTATGTACTCATTTTTAGTACACTATTATGTTTAACCCAAGTTATTTGAGTACACGATTGCTAAGTCTTTATCCTTATAAATACAGTTTTGGGACGATTGGGATTCATGGTAGTATTTATTTTGCAGAAGACTGGGGAATGAATAATGCTTTCACCTAGACCCTACAACTCTTTAAAAGACCTCTTAGATAGTAATGAATAATGCTTGCACCTAGCGGTGGAGGTTTGATCATTTACCAAGCCAATGGTAATTTATATGCTATAACAGGTAACGAGTGTTGATTTTCTGTTTCCCCCATATGTTCTAATTTATTATACAACCGAGTGAAAGAGAGAATCCCTAAACACTTATTTGAGGTGCTAGTATATATTTACTATGCTTTTAAATACAAGGTATAGAAGGTTGTGTTGTAAAATATGTTTTAAAAGTAGGTAAAATGACCCCTTATATTGTTATTGTCTAGATAGAAAAGCCCATTTACTTAAGCACAAGCGAATCCCAAGTGTAGGGGTATTTGATGAGGCGTCATTTTATACACTTTTTCAGGTTTGTTTAACCCTCTAAATCATGCATTTATGCCTAAAATAGGTACTTAATCGTTCCTTTTTAGGTATTTCACATTTGGAAGGCATTTGAAAGATTTACACATGACTTGGGCTCATTTGGAGAAGAAACAGACAAGACTACAGACCTACACCAATATATCTTAAGAATTCCTCCTCTGGAGACGGCGTCACAGATTCAATGTGACGATGTCACAATGAAGACCACAACGGCGTCACAAGATCTCACGATGGCGTCAGAGCACACGACACAGCCCATTATCTAGAATATTCTTTTTCACGACGGCGTCATGATTAAAACGCGACGTCGTTACAACGATTTTCCTATATATACCAACCCGAATTTAGGGTTTTGAGTCTGTAACTTTAGAATAAAAAGAGGGTACAAACCCTAGTTTGTTTGGCAGCTATTTAGGATGATTTTAGGGGCTAAAACCCTATTGTACTTCCTTTATTTCATTTTCTAATCAAGTAAGGTTTATCTAATCATCTAATATGTCTATGTGTTGTTTGATTCATTTTTGTTCTTGATTTATCTCTAACATGCTTGGCTAAACCTCCTATTGCGTTTATGTATGATTGTATGAAACCTATAATGTAGATCTTAGTGGTGTTGCTTCTTATGATGGATGTGCATGTTAGGTCTTAGAAAACCAGCTTTTTTCTATACTGTTGTTGATATGTCTAGGAAAACATGATTGTGTAGAAAGGATACCATCGGGTAACAGTCTTCATACTACCTTGGCCCCTAATATGGTTGATCCACTCTTAATATATTTCACATGCACTTGATATACCCTTAGGGGCCCTGTAATAGTCTTCATACTACCTTACTTACGCGTTGCCATAACGGAATACTAAGTAGAAGGCGGGTTTGTGTAATTCGTTCACGATTTAGGAAATAATTTCGTAGATCATCACAAGTGTGCCAAAGCAACAACACTAGGAGAAGCACTTTAGGGAGTATTTCATGATTAAACAAACACAATCTTTTATAATATTGTTATCACTGGTAGTTAAGATTATTATTTAGTTTAGTAGCTAAAACCAAACCACCTATCCAATTATATGATTTACGTGCTTTCCTATAAACATAAAAACACAAAAAGAATCTTCCCTCAACCCTTAGAATTCTGTTAGGCCATAATCAAGCCTTCCTAACCTATTCCTTGAGTGAACGATAACAACCTCGAGCCTTGCCCATACTACACTACAACGATTAGGTGCACTGCCTAGGAAGTTGTAAAACTTCGTGTAGAAGTCTTATGACAACCGTACATCAATCGGATATTATAGGATTCCAAAATAAGCATAAGATTAACAAGATCGTAATAACACCAAATGCTTAATTATTATATTAACATCACCAAGTAGTCATAAGAGGTTTAGCCTCTCATGGTTATGGTGTTCATGATAACAAGTTTTGATAGATAAACAAGAAACATACAAAGATCAGATTGAAAATTAGATTAAACACCACTTTACAAGTATGATTCACATAAACTATATTTTACTAATGCTACGATGTTCTTCCCCCTTCGCCGGATTTTGGGCTTTAAATCTAGAAAATCATGAAGATTATTAGAGAGAAATGTTGTGAAGTAGTATGTGTGATTGCTTGATTTGGCTTTCGAATTTGTCACTTTTTATAGACTGGGGAGGGGCAAAAGTGCGGCGCACATCCTTGTGAAGTGCAGCGTACTTTGCTTCTTAAATGCGCAAGTATTTAATGCTAAGACGAAGTGCAGAGCACAAGATGTAAAAATGTGTCGTACTTGTAGTATGAACTACCCTTCATTAATTTCGACCAGAAGTGCGGCGTACTTGCTGCCATTTTTTAGTTTTAGTCCTTTCTTTTCTTCACTCTTGCTTTTTATAAGTAGAAACACTTGTACATTAGTCTTTTTGTGCTTAGAATGACTTCAAGTGAATGATATGTGTTTAAATACACATACCATTTTTCATATTAAGCGAACCTAAATGGCTAAAAACGTACCAAAAATACATTGTATTTGTATGTTTGCATTTGTATTGTGCAGGAAACGGATATTCAAGAAAAAGAGCAAAAAGAAAACCAAAGACAAACAAATCCAAGCACGGAGTGGAAAGGGCAAAGTCAAAAGTCATCAAAATGAAGAAAATACAACTTGAGGGGCTAAAACTGCCAAGCCTAAAGTTGTATTACAAAAGATTAAAAAGACAAGGGTCAAAGTTGCCAACCGAGTAGATATTGCATTTAAGTTATACATCTTCAGGGGACCAAACTGCTAACTCCCCCAAAAAGTCTTCTTTCCCGCCCCTAAAAACCCAGTTACAACTGGTATGTCGCCCCATACCTTCTCCTCTGCAAAACCACTTCTCTCCCTAGCCAAATCATTTCATCCACCCTACTACCACCCCCCCAGTTGTATAAAAGCCATGTTGGCAATCCCTCACCTTTCCCAAGTATCTTCAATGGCTAAGATTGACTCCAAAGAAGCACAAATGAAATCAAAGGCTGGGATTTGCTTTGGACTCTCCTCACACAACAAGCACACTTCGTTTTTGCTCTCCAAAGAAGCACAAGCTGCAAGTCCAAAACTTCGGCTATAAATAGAGCTTTTTGTAAGCCTTTGAGGCAACTAGTTAATCTTAGAATAACTTAGCTTAATTTTCAGTTATTTACAGCTTTTACTTTCAGCTTTGTAAAACTTTCAAGTTTTAATGCAATTTGAGTTTTAAATCAATTTACAATTTCAAGTGTTAAGGTTCTTACTTATATTGTTTTGTGTTCCAAAAAGCAATCAGTACAGCTTGTTTCTAAGCTACCTTAATCAAGTCAATCTAAAAAGTTAAGTAGTTAAAAGAAAATCACAAATATCACTCTCAAATATACCACAGCTTACTTATTGGATGATAAGCCAGTTATGGATGGGCTTATGGACTATCACTAGCTTGTTTTATACAAGCTAGAGCTTGTAGATTTGTTGTTTGACCCTGTTTTGAGCAAGGGTGTAGTAAGTCTCTCTTTTTCTTACTTTACTTATCTATTGCAGAACTGCTAGTTTATTTGATACAACTGTTAGTTTTAAGTTTATACTGCTAGACTAATTCATGCTTATTTAAGTGCTTATTATGGATTGAAAATTGCTTATAAGTGTTTTACTTTGTTATTTGATAATCTGTTTTTAATAAGTTTGAAATAAAAATGATTTTTGAAAAAGTTAAAGGCTGTTTTGAACAAGCAGTACTAACTCTAAGTTAGTACTGCTAGTTCATTTTTCTTGGATTTCAAAGGTAGCAGTACTAACTAACACTAGCAGTACTAACTCCAAGTTAGTACTGGTAGTTAATACTGGTGGTACTGTTGTTAGTACTGTTGTGTTTCTCTTGTGTAATTTAGCTTAATTGCATGCTTAATTTGCCTATTTAGATTTAGATTAGCTTATTTGTGCCTTAGTGTAAAAGTTTTTAGTAGCTTTAATTCAATTTCCAGCTTATGTTATTTGTTTAAATTTTATGTGCATTTACTTTCAGTTTTAATTCCCAATCATTCCCTGTGACATTCAAGCACCAATCATCAATCGTCTTTCGATAATCCATTCCAGCCTCGTTGGGACATAACGACCCGGGAACACTCTATACTGCTTCCGGTTTTCTTGATCTCGCGGATTCTCATCCTTGAATTTATTTATATCATATATATATACGTTTTAAGGAGTAAGTTTCAACGGATCAATTTTTGGCGCCGCTGCCGGGGAGGCTTCAAAAGAATATCGCTACGTATTGACAATTTATGTTTATATCTGTGAATATATTTTTCTTTATAAAAACATAAAAAGTACAAAAATATTTTTAATTTTCTCTTATTAAGTATAATTATCATCTAAAAACAAAAGAAAAACCAAAAATATAAAAACATTTTCCATAAAAAGAAATAAAATTCATAAATTGGTAAAAATACCAAAATATAATATTCTCAATTGAGGTATTATCATAATAACTTCCGGTGAACTTGTTGGTTCCCAACTCGAACCAAAGATTTAAAACTTGCCTTCTGTGTCACTTACGATATACGGCTCACCTCATTCTGATTGACAAACTATAAAGTGGGTATAAGGAGGGTTGTTCCTAGGAACTACGACCCGAAAGGAGAAATAAGCTTCGCGCTATTCCTACTCCTCCGCTCACCTGTGCGTTTTTCATTCTGAGAGCTACCGTAAAAAAAAAAAAAAAAAAAAAAAAAAAAAAAAAAGTACAAAAATATTTTCATTTTCTTTTAGTATAATTATTATATAAAAACAAAAGAAAAACCAAAAATATAAAAACATTTTCCATAAAAAGAAATAAAATTCATAAATTGGTAAAAATACCAAAATATAATATTCTCAATTGAGGTATTATCATAATAACTTCCGGTGAACTTGTTGGTTCCCAACTCGAACCAAAGATTTAAAACTTGCCTTCTGTGTCACTTACGATATACGGCTCACCTCATTTTGATAAACAAACTATAAAGTGGGTATAAGGAGGGTTGTTCCTAGGAACTACGACCCAAAAGGAGAAATAAGCTTCGCGCTATTCCTACTCCTCCGCTCACCTGTGCGTTTTTCATTCTGAGAGCTACCGTGAAGTAAGATCGATTATTTGGCTTAAGTTGTCTATCTCTTGTCCGTTTAAAATAGATTGTGAATATATTTTAAATCCAAAAATCCAAAAAAAAAAAAAAAAATAAAAAAAAATTAGTGTAACTTCTTTTATTTATTTATTTCCATTTTGTGCATGCGCACTCGATCTCAGTCTCGTGAGCCGCGACCTCCTCCACCAGAAGGACCGCCAGTTGTTATCGAACCTCTTCGTATAGAATACCCATTTCAGGAAGATCC
>BQNB010055770.1:0-38962 GCA_026074375.1 Tanacetum coccineum
CAAGATAGGACAAAGTAACATTCACAAAACCTTCATCCACTAAAATAGATTGCAATTTGATAATTGAATCAAATGCCTTGACTCTCTCCATTGCACAGTTAGAGAAATCCCTTTCCATAATACATTCCTCGTCTAATACCAGGGCAGGAGCAAGAGACACCGAGTTCCCAGGCCGGACCTGTAAGTTTTCCCCGTTTACAGCAGAAGTATAGGAAGTCGCATCACCCTTTTTCTGTTGAAAACCCATTAGTCCGTTCCCCTGAGCAGTATTCTTCTTCGGCACATTCAATTGGGGAGCTTTTGTAGTATATTTCACAGATAAATTAGATCTTTCAAACCTAACCTGATTAGCAAATAAATGATAGCTCCCTATCCATAGTGTACACAAATTCTCTACCAACCTTTCTAGGTTAGGAACCTTAATGAATCGGACGAATGCAAACCTCTTACCTGCTTTTGATTTCTTAATCGGAATAAACACATCTACGACCGTTCCATAAACGCTGCACTTATTCCATAAGTCACGGGAATTGACATGGTCCGGAAAATTCGTTACAAAGATCGAATGGGAAATTTTCTGAGTTAAATCTTCATTTGACTGAAACCGACGCCTCGTATTATCACGATATCCACCAGTCATATTGGATTGAAGGGAGTTCGAACACAAATTAAAAGGAATCAAAGAAGGTTATTGAGATAGAAAATAGGGGATTGGGTTTAATTGAAGGAACGATTGGTGATTGAGAAAGAAAATATGTATTGAAAAGAAATGATGGAGAGAACCTCCGGGCCGTCAGTTGAAGCCGACGACCGGAAAAGGAGGCGGCGAGTTTTGGTTTTAGGGTTTACTAACTATAACTACCTTATGTCTAGTATGTGTACAATATGTGTACAATCATGCACTTCGTTGGTTCACTGACAGGTTCTTTCAATTGATGTTCACTATCATCTCTCGCGCACTAATTCCTCTTTCCCGTTCATCAAATATAGCAGGGATTTGGAAAGAAAGAAAAAAGGAGCTAGCAATAACAGATTAGAACAAAAATAAAAAAGGAAAAAAAAACCAGAAGACAACAGGCAATATGTTTTCTAGATTGGTTTGATTTAAGGAAACTCAATTTTCTGTTAGTTCATCAATCTATTTGGTTTTTTAATGAGACTTGATGATCTGGGAGATGGTTACGACCTGCCTACAAAAACGATGAACCTAGTGTAAAACATTTCGCAAGTAACCATCAACCAGATTCTTTGTCCGCGGAACAGAAGAGTTCATACTTTGATAAGCTCAAAACTTTTACAGCTAGATTCCTAATCAGCGCACTATTCTACATCAAAAAGTCTCCGCATATTTAAAAATAATTACTCCCTCCGTCCCAAAATTATTGTCCCCCGACAAAAAACACACAGTTTAAGAAAAGTGCATTTATTACTATTTTCTCTTTTTTACTTTTTAACAGAATGACAGTTTTACCCTTAGTTAATTAATTAAAGTTCTTTAAAGTTTGTAATATTAATTTCAAACAAAGGTAATATAGTAAACTTGATCAAACTTCCCTATCTATTTTTAGTAGTGGACAATTAAATTAGGACATCCCAAAAAGGAAACGTGGACAATAAAAATGGGACGGAAGGAGTAAATAATAAGAACTCAACACAATAACCTATATCAGTTGAACCCAGCTAAAAGAATCACATTAAAACTGAAATTTTACCTAGATTAAGGAACCACGAAGTGACAATGTAGAACGCCCATTACCAGAGGTGAAGCAACATACACAATCAGATTCACAATTTAACTTTCTGTGTTGATGACTATAGCATATCTGGAGCTAAGTTAGACACACCCTATAGAAAAGTATATGGATATCTATAAATATACTTGCTAACAGCTACCTGCCTTGTTATCAATCTATACTAAATTGCCCCATAATGACATGTGTTGTGTAAACTCCCAGAGAACTTGTGAGCTAACGATATCAAAACAAATGTCGTTTGGATGTTAATGATAACAAAACGGATTCTTTGTCGACATTTAGTTAGTTGAACGTCATGAAGTATTCACATAGAAGAGCCCTTCCGGGGATCCTAACCATGCCCCTGGAAAATGATTTCTTCTGTTGCAATCCGGGCCGCCTACAAATTCATAACAAAAAAAATAGGAGTACATAAACAAATAAACCAAGATATGAACACGAACATTTTAACAAATATATTAAAACCGAAACTGTTAAGTACAAATGGAATGTGGTTGAAATACCACATTAACCTCAAGCTAAAACAAGCTTGATAAAGAGAGGGATGACAGTTTGGAAAGGGCTACCACTACTGCTTCTAGCTTAGAAGCAGAGCAGGTCAGTGGTAACATCAATAAGACCCTATCCAAGGCAACACTTAATGAACCTATTCCCCAGGGAACTAGTTCAGGTAGTAGTCCTAGGCTCTAAGACACCATGGGGGACACACTTTCTCAAACTTGGTTTGAGAATGTGTCTCAAACATCTAATGATTCACTACTTTCAGGAGTTGACACACCTCAAAGTGATGAGGATTGTATGGAACTTAAGGAATTGATGGAATTTTGTACCAATATGCAATAAAGAGTTCTTGACCTAGAGAATATAAAGACTACTCAGGCTCAGGAGATTACAAGTTTGAAAGTGAGAGTTAAGAAATTAGAGAAGAAAAGAGGGTCAAGAACTCACAAGCTCAAAATATTATACAAGGTTGGTAGATCTGCAAGAATGGTTTCCTCTGATGAAGCTAGTTTGGGTGATCAGGAGGATGCATCTAAACAGGGGAGGAAAATTGATGACATTAATAAAGATTCAGAGATTACATTGGTTGATGAAACTCAGGGGAGGTATAGTGAAGATCTAATGTTTGATACAGGTGTTCTTGATGATGAATAAGTGTTTGCAGGACAGGATTTGGCTGAAAAGGAGATTAACGTGGCTGAAAAAGAAGTTAGTACTGCTGATCCAGTTACTATTGCCAGTGTTGAGGTTAGTAATGCTGATGATTTAACTCTGGCTCAGACTCTAATGGAGATAAGAAGTGCAAGACCCAAAGCTAAAGGGATTGTTTTCAGAGAGCCTGATGAATCTACAACAACAACAACAACAAGACCTTAACAACAACCAATAAAAGATAAAGGTAAAGGTATCATGGAAGAGCTTGAGAAACCAACAAAGAGAAAAGATCAAATTAGGCATGATGAGGAAGTTGCTCAAAGACTTCAAGCTCAAATGCAAGTTGAATTAGAGGAAGAAGATAGGCTTGTAAGACAAAGAGAGGAAGAAGCCAATATTAGTTCATGGGATAATGTGCAAGCAATGATAGATGTTGATTATCAAATGGCTCAACAAATGCAAGCAGAAGAACAAGAGAAGTTGAGTATTGAAGAGAAGTCTAAGTTGTTTGTACAACTCTTAGAAGCAAGAAAGAGAAACATTTTGCTGCAATGAGAGCAAAAGAAAAAAGGGACAAACCACCAACTAAAGCTAAAAAGGGATATACATTGTTCTACTTATCTGAAAAAATGATGGATACAAGAACAATCAATTAAAGAAACAAAAGATTTGATGATATTCAGAAGATTATTTTAACAAAGAAATATAAAAGGGTAAAACATTTGTGGATATGGATACAAAATTGCTGTGAAATGGTAAGTGTAGTAAGAATAGAGCACGTTCTAAGAAAGCAGGGAGAGATTCGTTCAACAAATAGTCTACCAAGAAGCAAAAAGATGGAATGATGTTAAAGAACTGATGAGCTTTCAAAGTATGATGGAAGTCATTACTGATGATGAGGAAGTAGCTAGTTGATGCTAATTCCCTTTGGCTACTAAGCCTCCAAGCATTGTTGACTGGAAGATCCTTAAAGAAGGAAAGATCACATACTTTCAAATTATAAGAGCTGATGAAAGTTCAAAGAGGTACTCAGCCTTTATTCAGATGCTTAAAAGATTTGACAGGGAAGATTTGGAAACTCTGTGGAAATTGGTAAAAGCTAAGCATGGATCAACAAGGCCAGAAGAGGGATATAAGAGAGTGTTATGGGGTGATCTAAAGACAATGTTTGAACCTCATGTTGAAGATACAGTGTGGAGGAATCTACAAGGAAACAAAGTGTTGATTTACAAAACTATTTGATTCATATAGAGTACATTTTCTGAGGTTGCAATCTATGCATATCTTTATGTTGGTAGAGAAAAAGTATCCCCTTACACCTGTAACAATTACAAATATGTTAAATAAGAAGCTTTAAGCTGATCATTGGAATGAAATGTGTTATCAGCTTCTTAAGCTCATCACAAAACATCTCAAGAATTAATGAAGTGTTTGGAAGCATCCTCCTGGTGATTAATGAAGACTTTAATGAAGAAACTTGATGATTTTGGAGATAAATATCAAGTTTAGGGGAGGATTGTTGGGATTTAAAGTCATCTTAATGCTGTTTGTTACTGCTGCTCAAGATCAAGTTAGTACTGCTCAAAGAACTTCAAAGAAAATATTCTAAGTAGTTAGTACTGCTAGTACAAAGTTAAGACTGCTAATGAATATTAAGACTGCTCAGAGTTAAGATTGCTGGAAGTTAAGACTGCTAGTTAAGAAGTTAATGCTGTCAGTTGAAGTTAGTGCTGCTAGAGTAAATCAGGTTAATGCTGCTAGTTAGTACTGCTTATAAGATATGTATGTTTTGTTTAAGGAAAATATTATGATTAGTTAGGAAACTATTATAAGCCCACTAGGACTCCTTGGTGTATAAAAGAAGGTCCTAGGGCATAGAGTTCTATGTACCAAAAACAATTCATTCATAAAATTGTCATAGCTTCAAGGTTTTGTAACCCTAATACTATTAAGAGTATTCGTATTAATATATTGAAGCTTATTGTGTTTACTTGTGTGTTACTATTTTATTAAGAATTCTTCTTATTGATTAAAGATTAGATTCCGCATAATCTTTAATATATTCAACAAAGTTTCTACTATAGTTTGTGTCATCTAGCATAACTAAACCTTAACAAGCATAAGGAATTAAAGATCTATTGAAGTGGGATCAACAGTTTGCTTTCAAAATATTTAGATTCGAGTTGTATGTTTAACCAATTCACAATATGAACAAACAATATAACAATCTAAACTAAAGCTAAATAATAATGACAATAATATGAAGAGATAAGGAAAGGAACAATCAAACCAAGACGCCAAGATTTTATAGTGGTTCGGCTACGAAGCAGCTCTTCGCCCTACTCTACTCCTCGAGTATCCTACTCGAGATTTCACTATGTCAACAAGCTCCCTTTATGTGGAGAAAACCATTTACACGTCGCTTACGTTGTTTTCCAACACTAAGCTAAATGTCGAGTCCTAATCTTAGCTAGAACCAATCTACCACTTCACAATCACTACACAATCACAAGATCTACATTATTGGATTTACACACTACACACAAATACACAAGATAATTACAATAGAGATTTGGTACTTATAAGAAGAGAGGAGAGATCACTAAATAACAATTCGTTTTTTGCGAATTGAATGTTCTTCTTCTTTGCACTTGTTAGAATGAAGAGATGAGAAGAAGAGATTAGATCACTTGAAACAAGATCTAAGAATGTTAGTGATCAAGAGATTTAGAGAGAGAAAGAAGATTTTAGAGAGAAAGTTATCTGAAAATTTCGTACTAAGAGGTTTGTTTTTCTGCAGGGAATTGAGCCGTATTTATAGGCAGAAAAACCCAACGGTCACTGGGGGCGGTGCTGCGGTCACCCCCCCAAGATATTTCTGGGGGGGCAGCCAGCCTATTGGGGGGTTTTCGTCGTAGTACTACGCTTCTGTTTTTTTGGGGTTTTTCCTTTTTGTGGGGAAGGTTGTATCTGGTATGAAACCTTATATTTTGGAGGGAAAATTTAAATTTCAAATTTTAAGGTTTTAATAAAACTTTTCTTTTAATTAGAAAATATTTTGTATAATTAATTTTGTAAAATTCTTTTGTAAAAATGTGATGACCACTCACACTCATAGTCGATAACTTTTAGAGTAAAATATTTTCTTGATCACTAATCATGCTTAATGATTTGTTTGTTCATGCCTTTAGTGATTACTAATCTTATAAACGAAATTTTACGATTAATAATTTGTAAATGTTTAATTTTATCGTAAATGTTTTTACATTTTGTTATTATCAAAACGTTAAGAGGTCGAAAAATATAAATGATCATGTTTTGACATTATTGTCTTAACATTGACACATTAACTGGATTTGCCTGTATAAACGCGCTTAATTCTGAATAAGCTATCAAAATAAGATGATTAGAAACGATTAAGCTATTTCGAGCAAATAAGCACGCGAGAATCTGAATAAAATCACATATAAGCATGAATAGCTAAAATCCCTCTGAATAAGCTCAATTAAGCACTGAAAATGAAGCCAAAAAACACAAAAAAATAAAAAAAAAAAAAAAAAAAAAAAAAAAAAAAAAAAAAAAAAAAAAGAAAAAAAAAAATAAAAATAATTAGTTTGATAAGCACAATATAAGCCATTAATAAGCAAATTATCAATTCTCATCAAGCACAATCAAACACTAAAATTAAGTACTAATATGCCCATTCACTAGCTCTTGCATACCACATTTTTAAACATATACAGATCTTGTTTGATAGACTAAGTGGTGTGTGAATTAAAGGGTGCAATTTGTGTGTGTGTGCTGAGAGAGAATAATAACTAACTTACTCTTATTGATAATTGAATTGTACAACTAACATTGACACTATATATCCTATTTATTGTCTTTTTAGTAGTGATTTTTATATCTTAACTTAAACTAGTCCTTTACAATTTTCATAATAGTGATTACAAAGTAGTTCATTTCTTTATTTCTAACATTACTTCCCTTATGTCCCATTATTTGATCCCCTTTCCACAAACAACATTACTATCCCTGATCCCTCTACATCATCTGATCCCATCACATCATCTGATCCCTCGGATACACCTATACTTTAGGACTTAAACTCTTCTGATGAACAACCCGAATTCATAATAGTTGATGATCATTATGTTCTCAATGAACATGATGACTCTGAATCAGTTAAAGATATTAGAATTGCTGAGGATCAAGTCTCTACCATTATTGAACCTGTTAGTAATGTTGAATCCTCGCCAACAATCATATCACCATCAACTGAAGTATTCATCAATCCACCTGTTCCTCAAGATAGATGGTCTAAAGAAAAGCACATAGAACTGGTTAACATTTTTGGTGAACCACAGGCTGGGGTCACTACTAGAAGCAGAATCAGATACTCTAAAGCTGCATCAACACATGAATGTCTCTATGTTAACTTTCTCTCTGAGATTGAACCTAAGAAGCTGATTGAAGCTCTAGAAGAAGAAGGATGGATTATTGCAATGCAAGAAGAGTTGAACCAATTTGAAAGAAACAAGGTCTGGAATCTAGTTCTTATACCTCATGGCAAAACTATTATTGAAACCAAATGGATCTGGAAGAATACAATGGATGAACATGGGGTTATAGTCAAGAACAAAGCAAGGCTGGTTACTCAAGGGTACAACCAACAATAAGGGATTAATTATGATGAAACTTTTGCACCTGTTGCAAGACTTGAAGTCATCAGGATATTTCTTGCTTATGCAGCCTACATGGGTTTTGTGGTATTTCAAATGGATGTGAAAAGTTCCTTCCTTAATAGAGAGATCTCAGGAGAAGTGTATGTTCAATAACCACATGGGTTTGAGAGTAGTGAATTTCCCAACCATGTGTGCAAGCTTGATAAAGCTCTTTATAGTCTGAAAGAAGCTCCCAGAGCATGGTATGAAACACTCTCTAAATTTCTCCTTCAAGAAAAGTTTGTCAGAGGTACGATTGACAACACTCTTTTTACTTATAAAACTAAAAGTGTTGTCATAATTGTTCAGATATATGTGGATGATATTATTTTTGGTCAACCAGTGTTAAACTCATTAAATAATGACCAAAAAGTATGAAATGAGTATTGGTATGTGTTTAATTACACATACCTTTTACCTTTAAAAACAAGTTAAAATAACCAAAAATGGACTTAAAATGCCAAATATATGCTTGTTTTGCTAATTGTGTTGTGCAGGAACGGATATCTAAGAAAAGGACGAAAAACGAAGCCAAAACGACAAAACCGGACACGGAATGGAAAAGCGTGGAAAAAGACAAAGTCAAGTCCAAGCCCAAGTTTGAAAAAGTCAACCCCGACAAGCCCGAAGCCAAAAAGTCAAGAAAAACAAGTTTAGGGACTAAACTTGTTAAATCCCTAACTTGTTTTAAAGAAGAAAAGAAGGATAATAGTGAGAAGGGTTTAATTCTTGCCACAATTGGCAAAAGTTAAACCACAAGGGGCAAATGCTGCCAATGGAAAGGAACTTATACTTACGTAGTCTTGTGGTGTATTGTCCATTAATAACCTCAAAGGGGCGTGTTCTGCCAAAGTCCCCAAAACTCTCAATTAACCAAGGACGAAAATTGCTACAATCACTTACATCCGTGTGTAGGACAATTTTGCCATTACCCAAAACCTTTTCTGTTAACTCAAAATCAATTTCCCGCCTTTTCAAACCCCAACACAACTCTACGGTTTACCCCTCCCTCTTTAACCTGCAACCTTTCAAACACCATGGATAACCCCTTTCCCCCCCTCCTCCTACTAAACTCTTCCACACTACAAAAATGCCAACTTCGGCAATACCCCTGGTCCAACGAAACATTTTCGATGGTGAGGTTGACCCCTTTTTTGGGATTATAATTAAGGGCTGAGATTTGTCTTGGATTACACTCAACAAAACAAACACACCCCAATTCTGTGTCTACAGGAAAACACTATCAAGAGAAGTGAGGAAAAGACAAAGATTGAAGTCCTAGCTCGTTTTTGTATAAATAAATAGGCCACCTTGTAAGGCCTTAAGGGCATCATCTATTTTTTCTGTCTTTTATGTATTTTTACTTAATTCTCAAGGCAACTTATGTTTATTAATTGTCTTTTAATTCTCAGCAAGTGTATTTCAATTTTCGCGTTTTAATGAAAATGCTTATTAAAGTTCTATATAAATTTGTCCTAAGCCTATTATATTTTTGTTGTTGATAAGCAAAAAGGAAAGCATGGCTAAACCTGGATGAGCCTTGGGTTTAAGTGTTCAGAATCACAAAGGACTAGGGGGTTTAGGATTAGTGTTAAGTACCTATGCATTTGGACTTTGGTAAGTTTTAAGTCTCTTGTTACTGTTACATAGCTTATAGCTTATTTAAGTGCTTATCACTGCTTATTTCTTACTCAAGTTTGCTTATTTGTGCTCTATAATCTTAACTATTAAACTGTTTCTAGTTTTTTATAAATTTTTAGTTCATAATTTAGCTTAATTCTCAAAAATTAGAAATTAAGGGGGTGTTTGGGTTAAGCATGAAAACGGGTCAAAATAGTGTGGTATGGGTTGGTGTCAATGGTGTAACTTTGGCTTAAGTTATTAAGCCTTTTTAACCTGTTTTTCCAAAGTTTTTTTAGTCAAAACCTGTTTTTCAAGTTTTTACAAGTGATTTTTGAAACTGTAGTTTTTTTAAGGAGATACAAGAGCTTATTTCATAAGCTCTTGTATACTTGAGTTGTAGTTTAAAAAGAGTGTGATTTGTGTGTTAAAACAAGCTGTCAAAAGTCCTATGAGTCACTTGACTTTTTGAGTCAAAACTACCAAAGTTTTAAGTGTCAATTTTTTTTAAAAGCAAAAAGCCCTTTTTCAAGAGCTAAAATCAGCAACTTTAAATGGTTTTTGGAAGCTTAAAATTTGTGCACAAGTTCATTTCTTAGTGTTCTTAATCTGTTTTAACTTAGTCTTTTATTTTGAGCTTATTTGACAGCTTAAAATAAGCTGTCAAATTAAGCCCTTGACTTTAGCTTATTCTCCCCTGGTGCTAGGGGGTGAATTTTAAGCCTTCTTGTAAAACCAAGCCCTAGCTTTTGGCTTTTCTTAAGAGCCAATAAGCTCTTTGATAAACCCTCTTTGTTTCAGACCTTGAGAATCCCTTCTTGTTGCTTATTTTTGAGCCTAAAGTGTGACTCTAGCTTAAATTTTTCACCAACAGTACTAACTCCCAAGGTTAGTACTGCTGTGTGGCTACCTAAATTCTAGGATTATTAAGCTTATTCAATTGCTTATTTGTGCTCCTAGTTGCTTATTAGGATGGTGTAATAAGCTGTGTGTGCTTATTTGCCCATTTTCATTGCTTATTTTGTGTTATCAGTAGTAGCTTTTTCCTTTTAAGCTTAGTTTAGTTTTCTGTCAATTTAAGCCATCTTTCAGCTTATTTGGTTGTCACAATTTAGCTTTTTAGTGCTTATTTAAGATGGGTAGGATAATGCTTTTAGCTTATCAGTTTAAAGTTTAGCTTATTTTCCCAAAAAGTCCAAAAGACTTAGTTTTTTTAGCTGTTAAGCTTGTTTAACTATTATGTTGTTTTAAAAGCCCTTTTTCTGTCTTATTTAGCTTTTTCAAAAAAAAAAAAATAAAAAAAAAAAAAAGAAGGTTGTAGTTTTGAAAGTTGTTAAGCTCATCAAGCTTAACAACTTTGGTTCACAAAGTTTTTCAAAAAAAAAAGGGAAGACAAGGGGTGACCCGGTGCGGCAAGATCGAAAAAAAAATCCCCCGGGGTCCTCTACCCTCGACTACATCCCTTCTATAAACCAACACTTACCGCTGCGCCCTTGGGACTTTTTCATTAAAGTCCCAAGTGGTTAGCTATATAAGGGTGTTTTCACCCTTATAAGCTATAAGCTGTTACAGCTTATTTTCGGGCTTATTTATAAGCAAGTTTTTGGTTTCTTATTTTTCGTAGGTTATTTGTAGTGTTAAGTATTTTAGGTAAATTTTTCAGAATTTTTAGAAATAGTTTAGTATTTTTTATAATTTAATTTAGTTAAAAGTTTAAAAAATTCATAAAAAATACAAAAATTATCAAAAAAATATTTTTCTTTTTTAGAAAATTTCTTTATTCATATAGGTTGTAGGAAAATATATAAATTTTTCGTTAGGTAATTTTTGTAACTTTGTGATTTTTTAAGAACGGGGGCTCGGGTTGCGGTTTTTGTCTCTGACTAGTTTATTGGAGTCAAAACCGACCTCCGTTTTCAGTCTAGTCTTTTTTATTCTTCGTTATTTGTCTCCTAGAGTAGTTTAGAAGTAAAAATTTCTTTGTAGGGTTAATTTTGAAGATTTTAGGTTTTTGACCCTTTGTTCGGGATTCGTGCTCTCGTTTTCTAGTTTAATTTCATAATTTTTAGGTTTTTCTTAAACGTTTTTGTTTGTTATTGTTTAATTTAACTTTCCACACTCTCAAATCATTTCTCTCTTTCAAACTCCAATCTTCCGACTGTATCGATTTTCCAGCACAGCCTCGTTGGGGATTAACGAACGGGGTCTGGGAACATTCTTATGGCTTCTCGGTTTCTTTGAGTGTGTTTTTAGACTTTTCTTGGATTTATATATTTTATATTTTATTATATATTATATATATTTTAAGGTGTAGTTTAGCACCAATCAATTTTTGGCGCCGCTGCCGGGGAGGCTGTGAAAACGATTATCGTTACGTTTGACAATTTGTGTTTGAATCTGTGAATATTTTCTTTTATAAACATATAAAAAAATACAAAAATATTTTTTATTTTCTTTTATTAGTATTATGTATTTCTATAAAATAAAGAAAAAAAGATAACTTGTCCATAAATTAAGAAAATAAAAATTTCACAAATTGGTAAAAATACCAAAATATAATTTCTCAATTGAGGTATTATCAAATAATAACTGCCGTTGAACTTGTTGGTTCCAATCGAACAAAAGATTTTAAAACTTGCCAATTGTGTTCTTAGACGTACGGCTCTCACCTTGGAAAGTTAAACAATACTATAATGTGGGTATAGGTGGTTGTTATCGAGGAATACGACCCGAAAAGGAGAAATAAGCTGTGCGTATTCTATACTCCTACGCTCACTGTGCGTTTATCTTTTTAAAGAGCTACGTCGAAGTTAGTAGTTATTTGGTTTAAGTTGTCTTATCTCATTGTCCGTTAAAATCAATTGTGAATAAATCATTGAAAAACCAAAAAAAAAAAATTAGTGTAAATTTTCTTTTTATATTTCTATTTTGTGCATGCGCACTCGTTCTCAAGCCCGTAGACGTCGACAACCACAAGTCCGACAAACTTCTGTTGAAATTACCATTCTTGAGAAACCAAATATACAATCAAGGAAATTTCAATTCCTCACACATAGTCACGTGGAGGATAATCGAACTATGGCGCATCTTCGCTCGATGCTAGCCCCACCGGGGTTACCGAGGGAGCGATCGTTGTTCACGAATTACAGCGAACAACTTTGAGATAGCCTTTGTTCCAGGTCTACTTAATCTTGTTTCAAAAACAAGCAATTTTTTGGACACGATAAAGAAGACCACACGATGCCCACATTCGATATTTCAACAAGATCACTTCTACGATGAAGTTCCCGAACGGTCTCCGAGTACGTCGGTTAAGCTTATTGATTTTCCCATTTTCCCTCGAGGGAGCAGTAGCCGGATTTGGCTTGAAAGGCCCCACGTTCGTTTCTTACATGGGATGTTATTGTTTCGTAAATTCATTAACAAATTCTTCCATCCCTTCTAAAACAACAAATCTTCGAAATGAAATACTAGGGGAGATTTACAAAAATTAATGAAAGTTTTCGAGGCATGGGAACGATTAATGATCTTCTTAGGGATGCCGCATCATGGGGTTTTCGAATTGCATCAAATCGATACTTCTATAATGCCCTAATTAATGATCAAGAATCATTGAACTCTGTCGGCGGGTGGTAACCTTTTTGGATAAAATGCCTCGAGAATGCTAAAAATCTCGAGAGCAAGTCCAAAGTTCGTACAATCACGAAGCCAGGACTCATGTTTCCAGTGAGGTACGAGCTCTTCTACCCCAGCAGTTTCTTTCCGAGTTGCTGAGACTAAAAGATTATGGTGGAGCATTGATTTCGATAAGAAAAAACAAAAACTCCTGCTCAGCTCCGTTAAAGGCGATCGAGCAAAAGTTATGTACTTGTGGGGGGTGGTTCAATTATTACACCAAAAATTTGTCCAGCACAATGGGGCTATCGTGACAATATCCAAGATAATCGCAGAATTTTTCCGTGTCACATGCCAGCACGCAGTTAACTAAAACCAAGAACTGTAAGTTACGACCTCAAGTATGGTTGTTGCAAACCAAATTCGACCTCCCGGTTTTCCTCCTATGCAAAACCATCAAAACAACCAAAATCGGGGGATCAATTTCAACCAAAATCGGGGGAACAATTTTAACCAAAATCGGGGTAATAATTTCAATCAAGGACAAGTTTACCAACCCCAGATTAATCAACCCCCGACTTTTCAAGCTCCAGCTTACCAAGCTCCAGTTCCACCAGCACCAGGTGTGTCTAAGCCCGATTTTGATAACTACGTCAAAGCTAATGACGCGGTTATGCAAAATATGCAAAATCAAATGGCAAATATAACGGACCTGATCACCAAATTCGTAAATAGTAATACCGCTTCTACTTCGGGTTCGGGTTCTCTTCCAAGCAACACCATTGCTAACCCGAAAGGTGATGTGAAAGCAATCACTACCCGAAGCGGTGTTTCCTATAATGGACCTCAAATTTCTTCTCCTCCTAAAGAGAAGGAAAATGAACCCGAGGTGACAAAGGATACGGTGCAACCAAGCACCGAAAACATCCAACCTCCAGTGGTCCAAACTAATGACCAAATTGGTGAGCCCGTTGTTGCTTCAAAGACTAAACCAACCTTGCCTTATCCTTCAAGGGCCAACAAAGAAAAGCTCCGTGAAAAAGACAATCTTCTAGCTTCAAAATTTATGGAGATTTTTCGGAATCTCCATTTCGAGCTAAGTTTCGCGGACGCTCTCCTACACATGCCCAAATTTGCACCAATGTTTAGAAAGCTCCTCAATGACAAGGATAAGATGATTGAGTTGACAAAGACACCGGTAAACGAGAATTGCTCGGCGGTTATCCTAAAAAAGTTTCCCGAGAAACTTGGAGACCCCGGCAGATTTCTTATACCGTGTGATTTTCCGGAGATGAATGAATGCTTAGCCTTGGCCGATCTCGGTGCAAGCATCAACCTAATGCCTCTCTCCATTTGGAAAGAACTAAGTCTCCCAGCTTTGACCAAAACCCGAATGATACTTGAACTTGCCGACCGAACGATTTCTACTCCTACCGGCATCGCCGAGGATGTTTTCGTGAAAGTTGGAACGTTCTTCTTTCCTGTCGATTTTGTGGTCGTTGATTACGTTGCCGATCCTCGGGTTCCCCTAATCTTAGGAAGACCTTTCTTGAGGACGGCACGTGCCTTGATCGATGTTCACGGTGAACAAATGACCCTTAGGCACGATGACCAATCCGTGACCTTCAAAGTTGGTGATACTAAGACTTTCTCCTACAATATCATTGAATCGGTTAACCGAGTCGATGTTATTGACATTGCTTGTGAAGAATATGTTCAAGAAGTACTTGAAATTTTTGAAAGTGGCAATCCCACTTCTACGTCGGACCTTATGATCGATTCTCGCTCTCCATCTTTCACTCCTCGGAGGAAGTGATTTCCTAATGGAGAGATCGATTAATTTCTTGAACATGATGATTCAATACACCAGGTGTTTGACGGCATCTATGATCTGAGGGGTGATACTGTTTACCTTGAGGAATGTAGAGTGATAATCAATAGTGACCCAAAATATCCCTCCGTCACCAGTTTTGTGAAATAAATGTACCTGAAGAGATGAAATCTTCTTGTTGAAGATCTCTCGCGACCTTGAACTCAAGGACTTACCAATCCCATCTTGAGTAATGCATATTTGGAGGGTGATGACAAAATTACCCGTATACATCGCTAAAAAACTTAAAAGATGAGGATAGAACCGCCCTAATCAAGGTTATTAAGTCACACAAACTGCCAGAGCTTGGAAGGATTTGCTGATATTTAAGGGATAGATCCACAGTTTTGCACCATAAATTTGTGATGGAGGAAAAATGCCCAAACCCGTGTTCAACATCAAGAGAAGAGTTAACCCCTAAATTCCTGAGGTTATTAAGCAAGAAGCTTTATCAAACTTTGATGCCGGGTTATTTTTAACACATCTTGACAGTCCCTGGTTGAGCCCGGTTCTATTTGTCATAAGAAGGGAGGCATAACTGTTGGTAAAAAATGAAGAAAATGAGTTAATACCCACTAGGTTGGTTACGGGATGGCGAGTTTGCATCGATTACCGAAAACTCAATGATGCAACTCGTAAAGACCATTTCCCTTTACCATTCATGGATCAGATGCTTGAAAGATTAGCCGAAAATGAGTACTATTGCTTTTTGGACGGATTCTCCGGCTACTTTCAGATCCCAATTGACCCACTTGATCAAGAGAAGACTACCTTCACCTGCCCTTACGGGACATTTGCCTATCGTCGCATGCCTTTTGGGTTATGCAATGCACCGGGCACGTTCCAAAGATGTATGGTTGCAATCTTTCACGATATGATTGAGAAAACTATGGAAGTCTTCATGGATGATTTCTCGGTTTTCGGTGATTCTTTTTCCTCTTGCCTTTCCCATTTAGATAAAATGATCCAAAGGTGTGAAGACACCAATCTTGTGCTAAATTGGGAAAAATGCCACTTTATGGTCAAGGAAGGCATAGTCCTTGGCCATAAGATTTCTAAGTCTGGGATTGAGGTTGATAAATCAAAAGTTGATGTCATTGCAAAGTTACCTCATCCCACTACCGTGAAGGGTATTCGCAGTTTTCTCGGTCACGCCGGATTCTACCGACGATTTATTCAGGATTTTTCCAAAATCGCCCGGCCTATGACCCACCTCCTTGAAAAGGAAACTCCGTTTATCTTCTCGAAGGAGTGCATTGAAGCATTTGAAACCCTTAAGATGAAGTTAACCCAGGCTCCAATTCTAGTTGCCCCAGATTGGGACTTGCCCTTTGAAATCATGTGTGATGCAAGTGATTTTGCTGTTGGGGCAGTCCTAGGGCAACGTAAGACCAAGCACTTCCAGCCGATACACTATGCAAGCAAGACTATGACCGAGGCTCAAGCACATTACACTACAACGGAAAAAGAATTACTTGCCGTAGTGTATCACTTTCCGAGAATTACGGCATAACTTGTCTTGTCCAAAGTAATAGGTATACGGACCACTCGGCTCTCAAGTATCTTCTTGCTAAGCAGGATGCTAAGCCAAGATTGCTCCGGTGGATTTTGCTGTTTTGTTTGGGGGGGGGGGGGGGGGGGGGGGTTTTTTTCTTCCAAGAATTTGATGTCTTATCCGTGATAAAAAAGGAGCAGAAAATCTCGCCGCCGACCACCTTTCTATACTTGAAAATCCCCCATCAAAGTTAGCATCGAGAAAAAGGAAATTACGGAAACATTCCCTCTCTATAACACTTGGATGTTACACTTTCGTGGTGATGATAATTCCCCTGGTTTGCCGATTTTTCAACTACAAGGCGGGGAATTTTGTGATCAAAGGGATGTCCGTCCCAACTGAAAAGAGAGTTTTATTTCAAAGATCACCAAACACACTTTTTTGGGACCGTACCCATTTCTATTTCACGATCTGTGGCAGACCAAGTAATTGTAGGCGTGTTGTGGTTTTTGGCCAAGAAGCTTTTGTGACCATTCTTTAAGCTGCCGACATGACCCACCGGGGGACACTACGGTGCAATTACACAGCAAAAATGTCTTCGATTCCGATTTTATGGCCTCACAATCTACAAAGATGCCCCACAAGGATGCCCACGACTTTGTCACCTGATGTGACATTTGTCAACGTCAAGGCAAAATTTCGCAACGTGATGAGATGCCACAAAACTCTATCCAGGTTTGCGAAATCTTTGACATGTGGGGCATTGATTTTATGGGGCCATTCCCGTCTTCAAAAGGGAACAAATATATACTCATGGCCGTTGATTACTTATCAAAATGGGTTGAAGCAAAAGCGCTCCCCACCAATGATGCCCGAGTTGTTTGTAAATTTCTTAAATCTCCCTTCTCCCGATTTGGTGCCCCTCGTGCAATCATAAGTGATCGCGGTACCTATTTTTGCAATGACCAATTTTCAAAGGTCATGCTTAAATACGGAGTTACTCATCGTCTCTCCACCGCGTATCATCCACAAACAAGTGCTTATTGGGATTGCTTAGTTTAAGCTTATTTATAAGCTGTGGGTAGGTTTTAGAGCTTAATTAGGTTTCAAAAAACCCTGTTTAATTAGGTGTACGGAAGGGCATTCATCTTTCGATCGATCGAGCATAAGCCTTACGGGCCCATAAGATACCAACTTTGATATCAAAACCGCGGGTGATCACAGGAAAGTTCAACTCAACGAACTTAATGAACTTCGTGATCATGCCTACGAGAATTCTTTAATTTACAAGGAGAAAACAAAGAGAATCCATGACTCCAAGATCAAAAACCGCGTTTTCAACGTCGGTGATCGAGTCCTCCTCTTTAACTCTAGATTGAAGATTTTCTCGGGCAAGCTTAAGACCCGTTGGAGTGGACCATTCACTGTAACCCAAGTTTTTCCATATGGCACTGTCGAGTTATCCCAAAACTCCGGGCCAAATTTCAAAGTGAATGGTCATCGTTTAAAGCACTACTTTGGAGGGGACGTACCACAATTGGTAGTCCCGGATCTCCAGACATTCCCCATGGACCAATAAATTCGGGGACGGGTCAAGCATAGCGACCTTAAACAAGCGCTTCGTGGGAGGCACCCCATGCTTATCGTAGTATTGTGTAAAAATGAATAAGTGTTTTCTTGTTGTGTGGAGGCTCGCCTCTTCCATTACCCGTGTTTCGTGTTTGTGTTGTTAATTGTCCAGGATTGCCCGGATTGTGAAGACTCTCGTGCTCTCAGTTTTGTCTTTCATCCACAAGAGTTTCACATCCTCAGCTTCATTTTGGGAATCCAGTATCCAAATCTAATCGACTAACGTTTTATCTTTTGGCACACTTAATAAACGGCCTTAGATTTACGTAGGCGCCCCTTTCAAAACATCGAGGACGATGTTTAGTTCTAGTATGGGGGGGGGGATCTTCGATTTGATTTGCCTGCAGCCATTTTTTTTTTTCGTTATCATGTAATCCATTTACAAACCAATTTTTGCAAAAATACCAAAAAAAAAATGAAAAAATTTAAAAATTTTCAAAAATAAAATAAGTGTTTTGTCACAATTTCGATTTCCTAATGTAGAATGAGATAATTTTTGACTCGATCGGCGTGTTACCCTAGCTAGTTTTCTCAATTGTAGGCTAAGCTTCACGAATTCATTGCCTCGAATTTTTTAATAAGGTGATGAACAAGAAGTGATATATTAAATTTAAGTTTATGTTGCTAGCAAGAAAAAAAAAAAAAAAAAAAAAAAAAAAAATTTTTTTTTTTTAATTTTTTTTATCCCCCCCCCCCTTCAAAGCTCTTATGAGTAACTTGTGGCTTTTTCTCCCATTAGCTTCTAATCCACCTAATCATACGTGCTCATTTCAATTCAACTAAGTCAATCGATGGTCTTTAGAAAAAGCTCAAATAGTAACTTGAGTTCTTCAAAGCGAGGTATTATATCTTTCTTAGTAAAATTGAAAGTTAAAATGCCAAATGAAGCATGAATGAAATATAATGCAAAAATGCAATGAAATATGAAATTATGCCAATGAAGCATACATTTGAGTATATGGAGCAAGTAAAAGATGTGTCGTGATATCCCACTCCGCTAACCACGAGGTGGGGGTTCAAACTAAGACATCTTTACTTCTAGGGATTTGGTGTGTTGTGATATCTCACCAGGAAGCGAGGTCTAGGTGGGGGTTCAAACTAAGACACCTATCCTTAGCCATATTAGGAAGAAGGTGTTGATGTGATTTCCCACTACGCTAGCAACGGGGTGGGTTTTCAAACTAAGAACACCGGTCGTTGGTTGTGATATCCTACTGAAGGAGTCGAGGCCTAGGTAGGTGTTCAAACTAAGCAACGCATTCCTAGCTTTAAGAACTTATGATTATGATGATGAAGATGTTGCAAAAAGTTCTACAGTTAAATTTTCGTTCTTTAAAATCAAGTTACAAGGTCCTAATAAGTTGTTGCTTTGAGTCATGATTCATCTTGAATTACGACTATGGAAATAAGTTGATCTATGGTTGAGTTGAAATGAGTACACACATTTAAATCATATATCCATGTTGGGAGTTAAAAGTTCACAAGTCATAAGTATGAGTGCTTAACATTTAGACTTATATTGACAAATGATCTTGTTTAATTGCTTGGTTTGGATCTAGTGAAAAATCGGGGACGATGAATTTATCCGTCAGGACATCCGTAGATTATTCTATGGACGCTTCTCATTCTATGATCCCAGTGTTTATAAAATAAAGGAAGTCAAACAGGCAGTCAAGAAAAGAAAAAGGAAAATCCAAAAATATTAGGGATAGTTAGTGTACATATAAAAAATTTTGGTGAAAACGGGACTCGTCGAAGCTATTGATTCTTTAGTTCCCCTTGACGAACACTTTGCTACTTTTCGAGGTAATTAGTCGAGGGGGTTCGAGATTCTTAGTTTTCTTGAGTGTTTACTTCATAACATTGCGTGAGGACACGGCAATACCTTAGTATGGGGGATTTTGGTATGTGCTTAATTACACATACCATTTTCCATTATAAACGGACGTAAAGACTAAAAACGTATCAAATACATGTATTTTGTATGTATTTTGCATTTGAATTGTGCAGGAATGGATATTCAAAAAGAAGTCCAAAAAACGACCAAACTAAGCACGGGATGGAAAAGACAAAGTCAAATCAAAGCCAAAGTCAGTCAAAGTCAGAAAGCCAACCCCAACTTAGTCTAAAGTTATCCAAATAAAGAAAATACAACTTAAGGGACTAAAGCTGCCAAACCTCAAGTTGTATTACATGAGTAAAAGACAAGGGTCGAAATTGCAAACCGGGCGAAGTTTGCAACAAAGTTATAAGAAATGAGGGGCCAAAGCTGTCAACCTACCCAAACTCCATCTTTTCCCGCCCAAACAAAACCCAGGTACAACTAGGGATGTCGTCCCATACTTCTACCCTGCAAAACCACTCAACACCCTAGATAAATCATTTCAACCACTCCTCTATCAACTCCCCCCCCTAGCTGTATAAGTGCCATGTTGGCAATCCCTCACCATTCCCAAGAATTTTCGATTGCTATGATTGACTCCAAAGAAGCACAAAAGAAATTGAAGGCTGGAATTTATTTTAGAATCACCTCACACAACAAACACACTTGGTTTTTGCTCTCACAAAAGAAGCACAGTTAGAAGACCCAAAGAAGAAGACTCTCGGCTATAAATTAGAGTCTTTGTAAGACTTTATAGGGATTAGTTTTTTAATTTTAGAATATCTTAAGCTTAATTTTTCATATAACTTAGCTAAATTTCAGTTTTTTAAAGTCATTTACGTTTTTACTTTCAGCTTGTAACACTTTCAAGTTTTAATGCAAGTTTGAGTTTAAATCAATTTACAATTCCAAGTGTTAAGTTTCTTTATTGTGTTGTTTTGTGTTCAAAAAACTCTCAATACAACTTGTTTATAAGCTGCTTTAATTAAGTAAACCTAAAAAGTTAATTAGTTAAGAGAAAATCATAAAAATCACTCTCAAAATACACCACAGCTTATTTTATGGATGATAAGCCAGTTCTGGATGGGCTTATGGACACTACTAGCTTGTTTTATACAAGCTAGAGCTTGTAGATTCTTGGTTTAACCCTGTTTTGAGCAAGGGTGTTGTAAGTTTCTATTTCTCTTGTTTTTCTTATTTACTGCAGAACTGCTTATAGTGCTTAGTTGTTACCTATATTTGCTTATTTATGGATGGGCTTATGGACTCTCACTAGCTTGTTTAATACAAGCTAGAGCTTGTAGACTTTTTATTTGACCCTGTTTTGAGCAAGGGTGGTGTAACTTTCTCTTTTTCTTATTGTTCTTATTTTCTGCAGAGCTGTTTTAATATTTATTTTGCTTAATTGTTAGTTGAAAAGTGTTTTGTATTACTTTCCAACTTAGTACTGTTAGTTTTGAGTTAACACTGCTAGGCCATTCCAGCTTATTTAAGTGCTTATTCTTAATTAAAATTGCTCATAAGTGTTTTATTCTGTTAATAGATAATCTGTTTTTAATTAGTTTGAAAGAAAAATGATTTTTAAGGGCTGTTTTAAACTAACAGTACTAACTCCAAGTTAGTACTGCTAGTTTATTTTCTTGGGTTTTAAAGGTAGCAGTACTAACTCCAAGTTAGTACTATTAGTTTAAACTGTTAGTACTAGTGGTTCCTTTTAGCTTCTCGGCTTATTATTTCTGCTTATTTAAGATTTCCTTAGATTTTTAGAGTAGATTAAACCATTTTCCTTTACTGTCTTTAGGGGTAAGCTTATTTAAGCTTATTTTCTTTTTCAAAGTATTTTCAATAATGTATCAGTTTGTAGCTTTTTAGTTTATTTGTCATTTTAGTTGCTTATTCTTAGTACTAAGTGCTTAATAAGGTTAGGTGAATATCCGTTTTAGCTTATTTACTTATTTCCTGTTTAATTGTGTTTTGTTAAGGCTAGCAGTACTAACCTTAAGCTAACAGTACTAACTTAAAGCTAGCAGTACTAACTCCAAGTTAGTACTGGTAGTTAATACTGTTAGTATTGTTGTTAGCACTGTTATGTTTATCTTGTTTAGTTTAGCTTAACTACATGCTGAAATTGCTTATTTAGAGTTAGTTTAGCTTATTTGATTTGTCTTAAGCTTATTTGAGCTTAATTATGTTTTAGCTTTTAAAGTTTTAGTGTTTTCTCATTTCTAACTTTTATGCTTGATTTAGCTTATGTTCTTTGTTTATTTATTATATGCATTTGCTTATCAGTATTAGTGCCCAAATCATTCTTTGTCATATTCAAACATTAATCATCAATCGTCTTTCGATCTTCCATTTCTAGCCTCGTTGGGACATAACGACCCGGGAACACTATATACTGCTTCCGGTTTCATTGCTCTCGATGATTCTGTTCCTTGTTTGTATTTATTTAGATATATAAGAAGGGGTGAGTTTGCGCGAGTCATGATATGTATGAGATATTTTATGAAAAGATATGTATGTGTAGAAAACGCGTTGTAAGCCCATTAAGGTTCCTTGGTGTATAAAAGGAGACCATAGGGCATGTAGTTTAGATATCTCATTTTTCATATACAGTCATATTTAGCTTTAAGGTTTCTTGTTGATCCCACTTGAATAGATCTTGCTTAGCTTATAAAAGGCTTAGTTGTATTGAATAAATCCAAGACAACTATGGTAGAAACTTTGATTGAATATATCAAAGACTATAAGGAATCTAGTCTATGATACTAAGAAGAATAAGCAATAAAACAGTGACAAACAAGATTGTATAATACCAAACTTTAAGCCTCAATATATTAATACGAACACTCTTGATAGTGTTAGGGTTATACAAAACTTTGAAGTTATATATGACTGTATATGAAAATGAGATATCTAAACTACATGCCCTAGGGTCTCCTTTTATACACCAAGGAACCCTAATGGACTTACAAAGCGTTTTCTACACATACATATCTTTTCCTAAAATATCTCATACATATCACTTTAGCAGTACTAAAACATACTAACAATACTAACTAAGTCTAACAGCAGAAATTCTTCTAGCAGTAGTAACAATTGTACTAGTAGTACTAATATTACTCTAACAGTAGTAACCACAACTAGCAGTTGTAACTTGAACCAGCAGTAGTAACAGTTAAGAATCCTTTTATTCCCAACAATCCTCCCTTAAACTTGATATTCATCATATTAATCATCAAATTTCTTTAATAAAATCTTCTTGATCATCAGAAGGATGTATCCAAACACTCTTCTACTTCTTAAACTGTGATCTTGTAAATTTGAGAAGCTCAAATGCCATTTCACATTCATGATCAACTTCTAGCCTCCCACTCAACATTCTTGAAAGCATTTCTTCTGTAAGAGGATATTTCTTTTCTACTAGCATGTGAATAGAACATCTAGTATCCATCAATAATAAATGAACTCCACATGAATCATATAACTTCCAGCTTATCAATGTGTAGTCCTATTGAGTTTTCCAGATTTCATCTTCCTCACCTAGTTCAAATAAAGTGATGAGATCTCCCAAAAGCAATTTGTCATATCCTTTTGGGCTTGTTATCTCGAATCTTTCCTTTACCAGCCTGTACAAATCTAACACATCTTGTCTGTTAAAATCATCAAGCATTGCACTAAATAACTTGTAATATTTAGTACTTCCATCAGCTCTGATGATCTGATAATTGATAATGTCTTCTGCTAGAATATGTGTCTTCTAGTCAACTATTGGATATTTTGTAGCTAAAGATTCAATATTGACAGCATTATCATCTTTTGGAACTATCTCCAAACAAGCTTTAAGCTATGCCTTCTCAGCATCATCATCTACCTTCTGTCTCTTGACACTTTCTTCACCAAGTACTGCTCTTGTTCTTTTCTTACTACTCTATGCTTTCTTTCCACTGCTATCAATATCCTTAGGAATAAAATCAGTGACCTGTTTGTAAGCTTTGTCAAACATTTTCTTGATTGCATCAAAGCTTTTACCCTTAAACTTTTTGTCCTTGTATCCTGCCATATGTTTCATGTAGGTACACATTTTCTTTCTTTGTTCTGCTTTGGTAGGTGGTTTGTTCCTTTGCTTTTCAGCTCTTTTTACAGCAAAGAATTTCTTTTTGGCTGCAATAAATTCCATTAGTAGTCTAGCTTGCTCTTCAACATACATTTATTCTCTCTCTTCTGCTTGAAGCCTTTAAGCTAATTGGGCATCAGCATCTATTCTTGCTTTAATGGAATCCCATTCTTCAATCAATGCAGCATTACTAGCTTCTTATTCTCTTTCTCTTTCAAACTGGCTTCTTTATCTAACTATGCTTGGAGTCTTTGAGCTACATCAGCATCAAATTCAATTTTATCTTTGCCTTTCACTTTTACTGGTTTCTCAGGCTCTTGCATGATGCCTTTTCCTTTATCTTTTGCTGAAATTTGAGGTTGAGGTCTTGATGTTGTTATTGTTATTGGTTCACTTGGCTCTTTAAAAAGAACTCCCTTCAACTTTTGTGGTCTTAAAGCACTACTTCTGATTGCCATTAAGGTCTCAGCTAAAGTAACATCATCTGGATTAACACTGGCAGTAGTAACTATCTCACCAGCAGTAGTAACTGGATCAGCAGTACTATCTTTATCTTTAGCAGCACTAACACCTTTTTCAGCACTACCTTTATCTTCTACAAGCTCAATAGGCTCTTCTTCAAGCACTACTTCTGTACCAGCCAAATCAGATAAGTCAAACATATGTTCATCCTCAGCAGCATTAAGTTCTTTAGTATTGTCACTATTCCTCCCCTGTTTAGATGCATCCTTCTCACCCAAACTCTCTTCAGAGGACTCAACTCTTGGCTTGTACACCCTTTTTTTTGGTTGTGGAGTTCTTGACTTGTTCTTTCTTTCTAGCTTCGTAACTCTTTTCTTCAACTTTTTAATTTCCAAAGCTTGAGCATCCTTTACATTCTCCAAGTCAAGAACCCTGTTAGACAGTTTTGACACATATCCATCAATTCCTTAAGTTCAATTCTTTCCTCATCACTTCCAGGTGTGTTAACTCTTAAGAGAGGTGAATCATAGGAAGGTGTAGATACCCTCTCAGACCTAGTCTGAGCAATGGTATCCCCTATGGCTTCTTGGCACCTGGGACTACCACTTGAACCAATTTCCTGAGGAAAAAGAACATTAGGTATTGCCGTGGATTAGGTCCTATTTATGTTACCACTGTCCTGTTCTACATCTAAGCTAGCAGCAGTAGTGGTAGCCCTTTCCACACTGTCTCCTCTCTCCTCATGGACAGCCTCATCTGCATCAAGGTTAGTAGGCTCACTGGACTGAGGAATCTCAGTGACCGTGCTTTTGATTTTCCTACATTTGTGGGTCTTTTTAGGGTGTGATGATGATGCAACAGTAGGGATTGGTTCAACATGAGATGATGAAGCAGTAGTAGGTGTGTGTTGGGGTTCAGTGGGTTGTCCTGAACCTTCACCCTCCACTGCTTGTAATGCCAGAATAGATGGAAACAATGGTGTAACTGTCCCTGAAAAATCTTTTCCTTTCCTTCTCATGTTTGTAAAAACCTTTTTAGTATGAGAAAGTGTATCATATTCATCATTAAAAACTGCTGCAAGATTTTCAATTTGATTGTTCAAAACAGTTGTAAAAACCTTGAATACATTAAAAACTTTTTAGAATTAGGATCCAAGTTTCTCAACATACCATCAAAAATCAATTTAGAAAAATTAAATTTTTGATTCTTAGCCAAACATATAACTGCTGATGCTATATTAGTACCAAATTCATTCCAAGCAGTTGATTTAGAACTTAAACATTGTAAGATGGTATGAATGAGATACTTCCATAGAGGGGAAAAGAAAGTTTTTAGAAAAGTAAGTTTATCATAAAGCTTTTCATATCCCATCAATTGAAGGTTTTCAAAAATCTCAGTGCTTGTTAGACAAGTAATACCATCCTCATCATCAAAGTAAAGATCTCTCCTCATAGATGATTCTGTTATTACTATACTCTTGCCATCAACTTTGGCACGTATTTATGTTTTATTATTTACTGTTTTGATCTTTGTAGTGGACCAAAACTGCTCAATATAGGACACATAGATAGTTGGACTTACAGTTAAAGCATAACTGATGGGGCTAGCATTAAGGAAATCAACTATCTCTACAAAATCAGCATTGGCTTTTGATTTTTCCAAGTACGCCACCATATTGTGAGAATCAGCAAAGGTTAAGGCCGCCATTGATGATAATTGTGAATGTCAGTGATGAAATCGAGTTAGGGTTTGTAAAATTAAGAGCGTGAGAGTGTTTAAGAGTGATTATTGTGTGATCGTAAATGGTTTTATAGGGAATTAAGCAAACCCATAAGTGAAGTAACCATTTAATTTACAAAAGACACCCTTAGCAGTTTTAACCCCAAGAGTAACCTAGCAGCACTAACTTAGCCGAGCAACATTAACTTTTTGCCTGTGAGCACTAACTTTTCGCCCAGCAGCATTAAGTCATGCCAGCAGCACTAACTTTTGAGTTACCAGTATAAACTTAAATTTCACCCAAATAGTATTTCCAACCCATTTCAATCATTAATATATCCAAACAACACTTCAGAGATTAAGCATTCCAATGCTAGCAGTCAAAAATTGAAACCGACTAACATTAAATGCCTTTGTGATCAAATCTGTAACATTGTGATGAGTGTGAATCTTGATCACTTGAATTAATCTCTTCTCATATGAATCCCTGATGAAATGATGTCTAATCTCAATGTGCTTAGTCTTTGAGTGAAACACCGGATTCTTAACTATGCAGATGGTGCTTTCATTGTCAATGAAAATCTTGGTTTTCATGAAATTGTATCCCTAATCCAGCATTTGATTTTGGATCCATAACACCTGTCCACAGTAATTAGATGCAGCTACATACTCTGCTTCAGTAGTAGAGTTTGCAACCACAATTTGCTTCTTGCATTGCCATGAAATCAGTCTGCTCCCAAGAAATTAACAACCTCCTGTTGTGGATTTCCTATCTAAACTTGCACCAGCATAGTCACTCTCAGTATAAGCTTCCAAATCAAATGGTGAGTCCTTAGGATACCAAAGGCCCAATTTAGGTTGACCTTTCAAGTATCTAAAGATTCTTTTCACATCATAAAGATGTGAAACTTTAGGTGTGACTTGGAATCTTGCACATGCACATACAACAAACATAATATTAGGCCTTGAAGATGTTAAATACATCAATGATCCAATCATTTATCTATATAAGTGAACATCAACATCTTCAGCATTTTCATCCTTATCAAAGGCTTTGAAGTCTCCATAGGTGTACTTGTTGTCTTCACAGTTGAAAAACCAAACTTCTTCAAAATTTCATCCACATACTTGTCTTGACTGATGAAAATACCATCATCTTTTTGTGTCACTTGTAGTCCTAAGAAGAAAGTGAGCTCACCGATAGAACTCATCTGGAACTTCTTGTGCATCAATTTCTCAAACTTTATGCATAACTCCTTCTTAGAAGATCCAAAAATGATATCATCTACATATACTTGAACTAGTAGAATATCACCTTTGAACTTTTTAATGAACAAAGTCTTATCTATTGTTCCTCTCTGAAATCTATTTTCTAATAAATAGGTAGACAAAGTCTCATACCAGGCTCTAGGAGCTTGATGTAGACCATATAATGCTTTTTCTACCTTATAAACTCTATCCAGGAACTCTGGATCTTCAAATCCTGGAGGTTGACAAACATAAACTTCCTTTTCAATCTTGCCATATAGAAATGCACTCTTCACATCCATCTGGTATACAACAAAGTCTTTGAATGAGGCATAGGCTAAGAACAACCTAATTGCTTCAATCCTAGTACCTGGAGCAAAAACCTCATCATAATCTATTCCCTCTTCTTGAGTATAACCCTGTGCAACCAGCCTTGCTTTGTTTCTAACCACAATACCTCTCTCGTCTTTCTTATTTCTGTAGATCCATTTTGTTCCAATGGCCCTCTTGTCATATGGTAAATCCACCAATGTCCATACTTGCTGCAATTTGAACTGTAGAAACTCATCCTGCATTGCTTCAATCCAGCTTGGATTTGTTAATGCTTGGATTACCTTCTTGGGTTCTACTTGTGATAGAAAACAACCAAACAGACATTTCTGAAAATCTTTGTGGTTGATCCTCTATTGCACTGAACTAAACATACCATGGTCAATCACACTCTTTGTCATCCTTCTGGTTTGAGGCGTTGAATGTATATCTCTAATGATTTGTTTAACTGGATGATCCTTGTGAATTCTAGTAGTTGGAATAGGACTGACAGAGATATGTGTATCCAAATTAGTCATGTCAGCCTCTGCACCAACATCTTCATCGTCATCTGTATAGACAATCTCTTCTAAATTAAGCATCATTGGTTCATCATCAGCATCCTTTGTTCCAGTAGTATTAATAGGAGAACTAACAGCAGAAATACTGTTAATGCTATTAATGGTAATTTTAGCTTCTTTCCCTTGAACAAATAACCTTTTAAAATCTCTTTCAAATTCATCTCTTAAGTCTTGATCATCCTTGTCACCTTCATTTGTTGGATCCTTAGTAGATTTCTTTCCAGCATCATTAGCAACCTCATCATCTGATCTCTTAGGACTTGAAAAGATAGGTGAATCAGGAGTCCATAATGGTAGCAGTATATACTTATGACTAGGTACTATTTTCTTCCCAGCTTGACCTGCATCTATACTTTTTTTGGTACTTGCATTACCATTAGCTTGATTCCCTGCAACAACTGGCTTATAATTCATAGATTTTGTTAGTGTATCAATATCAAAAAGCCATTCTAGTCCACTCCTTGTAACATTAGGTTTATTTTCAAGAAAAGTAATGTGCAAGGTCTCCTCTACTATCCTGGTTCTACTATTAAATACTTTAAATACTTTACTATTAACAAAGTATCCAACAAAGAATCCCTCATTAGCCTTCCCATTAAACTTACCTAGGTGATCTAAGGTATTGAGAATTGTAACAAGACACCCAAATGGTCTCATAAAGCTTAAACTTGGTATTCTACCATGGAAAAGTTCATATGAGGTCTTATTGTGAGGCTTAATTACTAATACCCTATTTTGTACATAACAAGCAGTATTAACTGCTTTAGCCCAAAAGGTAGTAGGTAACTTTGAATCAGCTAGCATAGTTTTAGCAGCCTCAATTAGTGTTCTATTTTTCCTTTCAGCTACTCTATTTTGTTGTGAAGTCCTAGCAACACTAAATTCTCTCTTAATCCATTTCATCTCACAGAACTAATTCATTTCCTTATTCTCAAATTCAGTTTCATTGTCACATCAGATTATTTTGACTCTGTGATTTATTTGATTTTCTATTCCTGTTATAAAAGCCTTAAGGATTCCACTAGTCTCATCCTTAGTTGCTAAAAAGAAAACCCAACTAAACCTACTAAAGTCATCTGTGACAACTAGGCAGTACATCTTTTTAATTATACTCTTTACAAAAGTTGGACCAAATAAATCCATGTGCGACATTTGTAAAGGTTGGCTGAGTAAGCTTACAGTCTTGGTCTTACAAGAGACTTTATATTTCTTTCCTTTCTGACAAGCAACATATGTGTGATATTTTCAAAATTTTTTAAAGGTAAACCTCTTACAAGATTTCCCCTTACCAGTTTGTTCATAGTTTTGAAATTTATATGCCCAAGCCTCATATGCTAAAGATTAGATTCATCTAATGTGGCCTTTGCAAAGAGACAAATTAGACCTCCTAAAGGAACAACATTCTTTAAGTCAACACTGTACATGTTGTTGTTTCTAGGAACTCTAATCAAGACTTGACTTTCATCAAGTAGCTTAAAGTCAAGAGACAAAACAACACATTTAGTGTCAATAAAAAGGATACTATTCTTCTTGTCACACATTTATAAGACACTAAAAAGGTTAAACTTAAGCTCCTTAATAAAGTACACATCTTCAAAATCTAATTTTTCCTGTCCTGATTTTACCTTTTCCAGTAATCTTACCTCCTTTGGGGTTTCCACCAAAGGCAACAAATCCACCATCAATTTCTTCATAATATGAGAGGTAAGACATGTTTCCAGTCATGTGCCTTGAGCATCCACTGTCAATGACTCCTTTTTCCTGCAACTCTAGCTATGGATTGCCCTGCACAAAAAGTAAGAGAATCAGGCTCTCTTGGGGACCCAAGCCATTACAGACTTGGATTTGCCTTATGCATCAATATAGTTAAATCTTTTAAAGTTCATTGATGCACCATTGTGTCTGAAGACATGGTCTAAAACTTTTTGCTTTGGTCTCCAAACCTAACATGCTGAGGCCTTAACAACATTAGCCTAAGTTCCTCTATTATCACTTACAACTGATTTTGTCCCAAAAGTAGTAACATTTCCCCTAACAGTATTAACTTTTTCATTGAAATTATTGTTCTTATTTGTTGTAAATTTGTTAAAGTGCCTTCTAACATGTGAATGTGCTCTATTAAAGACATTTGATGCTGGCCTTGCATAGTTCACTGTTGGTATTGGGTAAGCAGTATTAATTGGTCTGGAAGTATTAACAGATATTGCTGCTCTTGAAGAGTTTTGCCTAGCAGTATTAAGTGTTTTAAGACCAGATTTCATTAAGACTGCTCTTGGAACAATTTTTTTTGAATGAGGGTGAGTCATTCTTTGAGAATTTTGGCGATTCACCCTTCTAGCATTGTTCCAATCAGGTTTTTCCATAATTTTCTTTTCATAGAAATCACAATCTTTGATCAAATGGTTAAAACTGCCACATACATAGCAAGCTTTATTTTTAAACTTAAAATTACTCCCTAATTTCTGAGTCATTAAATTATTCCAGTTTCTCTTGTTACCTCTAGGACTTTGACTATTTTTCCTAAGGTATTCAACTTGGTTATTGGTCTCTACATTCTTAACAGAATCCCTAGGTGATTTCACATGCTCATTAGATTTAACAAATTTTACTTTAGCATTACTAGGTTTTCTTTGTCTAGACTTATACTCAGTCTCATTATCACTCTCATTGTCAGATATCCAGTCTTCAATAAGTGGTTCACAAACAGACTTAGATTTTGACTCACTAGTCTTAACTTCACAAGTTAAAACTGCAGGCACACTAGTTGCTGACTTACTAAAAACATATTCATCCTTATCAGCAAGTACCAAATCAGGTTTAGGGGGCATAAAGTTCCTAGTATAGGGAGGGGGAACAACATGATATCCTTCACCTATTTTGTACTTATCATTCACCTGACTATGAAACACTTGACTATCAAACACTTGACTATCATAACCCACACCAGTCTTGAACTTATCACTTACTTGACTATCTAACAGTTTGCTTAGATTCTTAGATGAATTTTCAAACTTTTCTAAGGTAAGTTTTAAATCATCTCTTTCTTTTTTAGCTTTTTCAAATTTCTTTCTAAGCTCTGTTAGTGCATTATCTCTCAACATAATATCAAATTTTAAAATCTTTATGTCCTCTTCAAAAACAACCTCATTCTTTTTATACACATCTAGTCTAGCCTCTATAGATTCTAAACCTGCTTTATAAGCTCCTACATTTAATTGAGACTTATTAAAATCTTTTGTCAGATTATCATAATGTTCTTTGAGAGTTTCATAAGATTTTAAACATGATTTAGAACAAGTTGATACCTCAATGTCTAAACTTGAAGAACCTGAAGAAGTATAAGCCATAAGTGCAAAATTAGTAGGTCCTTCTTTAGTCTGGTCACTCCAATCATACCCAAAGCCATCACACTGGGATACTAAAGCATTTGAAGTAGTTTTCTCAACTAGCACAGTCCTTCTTGTTATCTCCCTATTTCTACTGTCTTGATTCCTCGGTGCCCTGCATTCCCTAACAAAATGACCTCTTCTATGGCAATTATAGCATTCCACCTTGGTCTTGTCAAAGCCAATGGTATCAGTCCCATTAACACCTAGATTCCTTCATGTCTTCTTAAGAAATCTCCTTGCTCTCATTATTAACATTGCCATCTGCCACTTCAAGTCCATCTCCTCTAAATCATCATAATCAATTTACTCTAAGTCTTCATTGTCTAATTGTGAACTGTTAGACTAACTAGTAAAGAAGGAGTAGATCACAGCATCACTTAGACTATCAACATTTGGTAAAGTAGAAGCATTATTCTTGGAGTTAGCAGCAGAAACACCATGAGCAGTCTTAACTGCTTCATTGGTGCTGCTAGTAATATTTGAAGACACAAAAGCTACGTTTTGTGTGTTCTGGTTTGCGCTAGATGACCCCATGATTTCAGCTTCATAAATCTTCAGATTGTTATACAAGTCATCCATGCTTAGAGTTTCTAAATCTGGATTGTTCCTCTAAATTAGGGTATCAATCTTCCACTCAGATGGCAGACTTCTTAATAACTTTAGATTTACATCTTCTTGAGAAATAGCTTTTCCATAAATCTCTAGCTGACTGATAAGCTTTTGCAGCCTATCATAGACCTGGTCAAGTCCTTCTGAGCTTTTTCCATTGAAATTCTCATACTGCTATTTAAGAAGTATCTTATGTACTTTCTTTGACTCCTTATTACCTTCAAACCTCTTCTCAATAGCTTCTGTCAGAGACTTGGCATTTTTGTAGGAGTTAAACTTTAGTTGATGTTCATTTGGAAGAGTCATCAACAATGTACCTCTTGCCTTTAACTCATTCTTTCTTGCTAACTTCTCTTCTGCAGTTGTAGGAGGATATGTTTGCTCAACACCTTCAACAGTTCTCTTTGGTGGAGGTAAGTCACCATTTACTATTACTTCTCAAAGTGCATAATCCGTCATTAGGAAGTACTGTTCGATCCTTATTTCCAAAGCTCAATTCGCCTGGATTGAGCACTGGAAGTTTTGCAGCAACAACCATTTATGCAGATACTGACTCCATGTTTTCACAAACAAATAGATCTGGTATGTGTAGATTGTTTCTACTTATTCAAAGTTTCTCAACAAGCTCTGATACCACTTGTTGATCCCACTTGAATAGATCTTGCTTAGTTTGTAAAAGGCTTAGTTGTAATGAATAATCCAAGACAACTATGGTAGAAACTTTGATTGAATATATCAAAGACTATGCGGAATCTAGTCTATGATACTAAGAAGAATAAGCAATAAAACAGTAACCAACAAGATTGTATAATACCAAACTTTAAGCCTCAATATATTAATACGAAAACTCTTGATAGTGTTAGGGTTATACAAAACCTTAAAGCTATATATGACTATATATGAAAATGAGATATCTAAGGCACATGCCCTAGGGTCTCCTTTTATACACCAAGGAACCCTAATGGGCTTACAACGCGTTTTCTACACATACATATCTTTTCCTAAAATATCTCATACATATCACTTTAGCAGTACTAAAACAGACTAATAGTACTAACTGAGTCTAACAGCAGAAACTCTTCTAGCAGTAGTAACAATTGTACTTGCAGTACTAATATTACTCTAACAGTAGTAATGACTTAGAACATTTTCTTGTTAAGGAAGTCTCCATCTTTAGTCCCTCTTGTTTCATTCTTTTGTTTCTTTTATATCATCAAATCAATATTTCCCAACAATCTTCCCTTATTTGATGATGACAAAACAAACAATGTTCTTGCACGAACTTCCCCTTAAGTTGAGAAGTTGAGATCATAGATCTCCATGAATGAAACAAGCTTCCAAGCTTCCAAGCTTCCCCTTAATTCTTGATTTCCTTTAAACCATGTCATGCAACCACACATAATAAGTTGCAAATCATATCTCTGTAATCTTCTTCCCCTTTTTGTCATAATACAATAAGGGTCTTATGAGCACAATAACGCAACTCCTTTAAGTGATAGCAAATGTGCGCATTGAGCACCATAAGAGAAATCACACATTGCTAGATTTTGCAAGTCTTCATCAACACCATATAAGCACGAACAAGTTATCTTTAAATGTTGCTAGCCGTTTAAGATATGATAAGAACAAGTACATGTGAAACTCTATGTAACACCCCCAAAAATGTGTCATAGCGGAAATATGTCCGAGAGTGTTACTTCATAATACAAAAGCACAAGATACAAGAGAACGACCTCTAAATGTGTCGTTTGAAAAGTAATCTCATTGATTTTCTTGAAATTTATAAAACATTTTTCCCATAATTGCATCACTATGAAAAGCTTGAAAGCAATACAACAAGATTTGAACATTTGTATGTAAATAAAAATCCATGAATGAAATCTTGTCAACTTAGACTCCAATGCACATCAAGTAAGCCAAGCATCTAATTCACATGAGAAAAACATGCTTAAAAGGGTCAACATAAAGTTGGTGAGTTCATAATTTTTTGTATATGTAAATGTTGAAATCAAAAGGTTTATAAAGTATGCATGACCATTTCAATCCTTATAATAGTCGCCAAAAATGTAAGTGTAAATGTAGATCCAAAAGAGTATAGTGTCTACTGCTTCACCACAGTATAATGAAAAGTGTTTAGTAATCAGTAATGTTCAACAAAGTAGTGTGGACCACAAGATTTCCAAAATGTATGTGACTACTATAACAGATACATTATCACATAGAAAGTATCTACTGTCGCGCTAAGCTCATGACACCGAAGCTAATTTGTGTAGCATATAATATGCCAAGTGTATTCTGCCCTACCGATGTCTGACCAAGACACTCAATGAGATTTGACATGGTATATATTCGTTTATCGGGAGCCCCATGGGTAGTGAGCGCTACTCACTCGGATAGCGATAATTACTCCTAATAGATTTATTTATAACATTCACGCTTACAATCCGTAATTAACAGTTCATGATAGTTTCGGGAAAGAGAGTGGTCTAATCGCTACTTAGGCAACACGTAAACAGGAGATGATAACCGAAAACACTTGTGTCCAATGAAGAAATAACCATTGTATTCATAAATAGCTTTAAATACTTAAATCCATAAGTAGAAAGGGTGTGATATCAGTCAAGTAACCGAGTTTGTAATGAGTATGTAAACCAATTTGAAATCAACCATGTAAATGTATTGGTAAACAAGCATGTTCTCAGCCCAAAAATATATGTAAAACACGTAAAACATGGGGCTCTAAACACACCTCGATGTTGTAGAACGATTGGCAGGAATGCGCATATTAAGCACAACAAAACCAGAAAGGCTCGACCAAGAAGTTACGGTTTATCTTAACGGCTATGACCCACTAGCCTAGGATAATGCATTTGGGTTTTCCGATGGATGATTACATTAACGCGACACATTGATAAAGATTTAGATCCCCAAGTTGTAATAGTTCGGTGGTTGGTTAGATAAAACAATCAAAAAATGAAAGCAAAGTATGTAATAATATATTGTATAAATTACATATGAAAAATGGACAAGTATATAATTCATATGGTGAATTATATAACAAAGACAAACAACTAAAAGAATAATCGAGGTATATAATACTTTGCAAGTATTATATAAGAAACGCGAGAAAATAATTGAAACAAAATATTTTGACACGTTTTCGGAAATGAGCAATTAAATTAATAAAACGTTCTTGCATAAAAAGTAAACACACTTTTTAAAGTTATAAATTAAGTAAACGATGTTTTCAAAGCTTTTATAAAGGTTATGCTTTTATCTTCTAGTCGGAAATTATAAAATAATAATTTATAATTTAACATTTCGTTTCCTTGACGGGTTTTAGTTAAACTATTTGTTTCGTTTATAAAAGTGTAGTTTTCGTTTATTCACCGGGTTATTGTATAATTAAAGTTTAAAAATCTTAAAATTATATAACTTGGTCCTTTTTATTGGGTTTCTAAAATAATAAAAATTATAGTGAAAATTACTAAGTGTGAAAATTTATAGAAATTTCGGCATGGCCCATTTGTTTATACGACGTTTCCCATTTTATAAAATTCAACGCTTTCCACTCTAATCCATCCAAGTCGCACTATTCGCGTGTTTCAAAATATATATATATTTAGACCAGATTGAATAAAACAAAAGTAAATAAATCAAACACGCCCTTAAAGGCTGTTGTCAAAAACAAACGCACCCTTAGGGTCTTCCATACCAACCAAATGCACCCTAAAGCCGATAATCAATGAACCAAACGCACTTTATGCTGTTATACAGCGAACCAAACACACTCGAAAGCGGATAAGACCAAACACACCCTATGTGGGTCGTAAAACCCAGAAACAAACACCCCTAGCGGGTTTGTTTTCAGAACCAAACGCACCCTGCTGGTGTTAAAAATTAAACGCACCCTGTTTGGGACTGAGAAACCCAACGCATCCTTGTGTTGAGTAAAACCACACGCATCCTTATGGGCTGATTTAACAACCAAACGCACCCTGCTCGCTGCTAAGAAAGAAAACAAATGCACCCTTGGTGCCCTGAACCAACCGCACCCTGGTGGTTGTATTAAAAACCCAACGCACCCCTTTTGGTGGGTCGTGGTGGTGAGAAGGTGGAGGTAGCGTGGATGTGGATGGTGGTTGTCGTGGTGGTGACGGCTGGGATATGGTGGTGATGTGGTGATGGGTGGCGTGGTGACAGCGTTGGCGGTGGTGGATGGAGCATCGATGGTGTGGTTGGTTGCAAAGGTGATGGAGGTAAGTAGGGGGATGGAGATGACATGGTGTTGTGGGTGGCCGCTGGTGGCGGGTTGGCCAGAAATTGGCCGAGGCGGCGCTGGATATTTTTAAAGAGGGAGGAGGAAGAAAAATGTGTGTGCTAGAGTTTGATTAGAATGAATGAAAACCCTAATAGGTTATGTATATATACTCTAAAGTTTTAAAATCAAGTGGAAAGTGTAGAATAGTTTAGGGTAATTGTTGTAAATATTACTAGAAGGACCAAATGTGTAATCTTTTGTAAAATATTGGTTCGGGACTCGTTTAAGCTAGTTAACGGACGATTCAAAATACGAAAGTTGCGCCATTGTTTTCCAAATAGTTTTCCTACGAAAATGAGTATTTAAATGGCTATTATTTCATAATTGTTTTATAACATTTATTTAAATTTTTTATTATTTATTTGGTAGTCCTCGGGTATCACTGGTAAGCTTTGTCCGTAAAATGAAACTTAAATTTGAATATTCGCGTTTTTAACAAATGTTTTTGAAATAAAATGTTAAATAATTTATTAAATATTTTTATTTAATAAAAATTGATAATTTAATATAATTAAATTATTTTCGTGTCGGTATGCATTGTGTGTGATTTTTAAAATTAACGAGATATTCTCATTTTCAAGCCAAGTGAGATAGAAAATCAAATTTATAAACGACAAATATATAATAATAAATATGATTTATTATCTAAATATGTTCTGAAAATTTACCGGTTACGCAGTAATCGCTTTTATGTGACAATAAAAGGTCATAAGTCAAAAAGTCAAGTCAAACCCAAAAAGTCAAAGGGTAAAATAGTCATTTCAAGTTCCGAAAATTGGCGGTTGTTATAGTACCTACCCCTTAAAGGAATCTCGTCCCGAGATTGAATTTGTGTTAACCGATTGTGTGATTAAGAAAAGATTTAAGTTTTAATAAACCAATTTTAAACAAGGCATTATAACTTTATTCAGCAAAATTTGGTGTTTCGACATTTCTTAATATACATAAATTTTGACTAGGTTTGACCAGGATATTTAATCCATTATAATTGGTATTTTAGAAAAATATCATTACAAGTTCTATCATTGATATAAACGAGTTATAAAGAAAGCCCCTTAATAGTGAACACATCAAAGGAGAAAGTGTAGCCATGTGTGTATGTTTATATAAAGTTTTAAATGTTTAAGGGCAGAGTCTAGTTATTGATATCTGTAATGTTCGATGATTAATAACAGATGAGGTTAATGAATGTAAGTGTTCAACTTACTTGGCAGTACTAGGATGTATCGCAACCTAAGTCTTCGTACTAGTGGCCCGAAATGAATAGTTTGACTAGATGTTACGTCGATCGGTGTTTATCTGATTTAAGGGGGGTTGCATTACCTATTGGATAAAGTTGTACAAGCTAGGACCGCTCTAGGACCCAACAACAGCAACCATAACGACAATAACTATAACAAAAGGTGATGGGATGCAGAGAGTGATGACATTTCGAGAAACAATATCCCTAAAATAAAGTTCAACAAATAAGAGGAGCTCGCAAGAGAGCTTATGTTATAGGTGGTGAAATATTGTACTCAGTCTGTTAGTTCGAGATTGAACCAAGTCTATTAGTTCAAGTGTGCACAAGTTGGTTAGCTCCAAAAACAGTTCATGATCGTAAAGATTTGTAACGACAAAAGTAATAACTTAAGAATGAGATAAGGTAGTTTCAAGTGAGGCCTTAAGATTCTGCCGAGTGGTTAGACACGATTGTGTTTCTATACCTTTTTAACGGATTCTAGTGATTGTCGGGTTCGAGTTCATACTCGTGTCATATTAGATACCATTAAGCCCACTCATTTATAATTCCATATTTACATAAAGAAGCATCCAAATTTATGTAAGTAAGAAATGATAAACTTATGGTTCGGTGATTTACAATTTATTTATTTAAATGAAGAGGCGTCCTAATCCTTTCAAATAAATAGATTATAAATCATCCTACTTAATAATTTCCGATGCAATACGCGTACTCACATAACCTTCAAGGTGGTGGAGGACATGACGATGCCGGTGCTCTAATGAGTATGGAACGAGTATTTAAAACTCGTCTTCAGAGATGGGGAGTAAAACAATTAGGGGATATCGACAAAGAGTTTAAAATAGTTGATGAGTACACGGTTAACGTAAATAAGATAAAGGTCTTTATGATATCAATCCTCCAATTACAAGTCCCGCCCATACAAGACTTGTAATACTTAGATTCACACATAATTCCATGTAAACCAAACTGCGACGGGTTTCGTGTAAAACGATATTGTATAAGGTTATGAAAAAGTTTTAGAGGCTATTGTATAACTTACAATGTCTGAGAACGAAGTGAGACCATTGTGCAAATCACAATGTCTAAAGAGCAAAATGAGACCATTTTGTAACTCACAATGTTTGAGGTGTAAGTCCTAGTATTTATATAAATAACTTTTATATAAAACAAGCGTAAAATATTCGCAAGAAAAGGTAGGTATATACATACATACATAC